>RJWJ010006213.1:0-63594 GCA_004363605.1 Indri indri
TTTGGGTTCCTCTTCCTCTCGCTGCCTCTCACCTGTTCCTCAGGGCTCCAATATTGGCTCTCTCCTCTTCCCATTCTACTCTCTCCCTGAGCAACATTATATACTCCCATGGTTCTAGTGACCACGTCCACACTGAGTATGCTCATATTCGCTCTCCTGAGCCCAAGTCTGTAATTCTAATACTTCTACCTGCATATCCGTGCAGACTTCCAGCTTAACATACCTGTCCTGGTGTCTTCAGTTCACTCCTTCAGATCGGATGTCCACTCTTCTCCACCCTGCCCTGCACCTTACATCAATGAGCTTCCCTGCTCTCCAGCTTCCACACCGCCTCAAGTGTTCCCTCCTCAGTGAATGCACCAGTCTCCACCCAGTGACACAAGCCAGAAACTTGGGTGACATCCTAGACTCCGTGGGCTCTGTCATGGGCCTTACTGGTCACCAAATCCTCAGATCTTACAGATCCATCCTCTTTTCTCTCTCCCCGAAGCCATTCCGTCAAAGCCTTCTTAATTTTTTGGATGGTTTAGTGCTCATCTTCCTAACTGGTCTTTTTGTCTCCAGTCTAGTCTCCCTCCAGTCACTCTCAACCTGCAGCTAGAGAAGGCACCATTCTCTTAGCATTACCTGAGCACTGGCTGTCATGCACTGGGCCAGCTGCAGAGATTCCAGAGATCAGTGAGAGACACATTTTGCCATCAAGAAAACTATAGATGGGCCAGGTGCGGTGGCTCACACCTGTAATCCTAGCACTCTGGGAGGCCAAGGCCGGCGGATTGTTTGAGCTCAGGAGTTTGAGACCAGCCTGAGCAAGAGCGAGACCCCATCTCTACTAAAAAAATAGAAAGAAATTAGCTGGACAACTAAAAAAAAAAATATATATATATATATACACATATATATATAAATTAGCCAGGCATGGTGGCACATGCCTGTAGTCCCAGCTATTGGGGAGGTTGAGGCAGGAGTATCACTTGAGCCCAGGAGTCTGAGGTTGCTGTGAGCTAGGCTGATGCCACGGCACTCACTCTAGCCTGGGCAACAAAGCGAGACTCTGTCTCAAAAAAAAAAAAGAAAACTATAGGTGGAGGTGGAAATAGGGGGAGGGTTGCCAGATTTAGCAAATAAAAATACAGGACATCCAGTTAAATGTGAATTTCAGATAAACAAAAATTACTTCTTTTTAAAGTATGTCACATGCAATAATTGCAAAACACTTATACAAAAAACAGCATTGTTGTTTATCTGATATTTAAATTTAACTGGCTGTCCTAGATTTTTCTGGTAACCCTAGGTAGAGGTAAATAAGTAAACAAAAATGCAACCATCCACTGCAAGTCCCCCAGGAGAAGTATGCCTGGCTATAGGTATGTGTGTCAAGGAGGGGGAAGATTCTACAATCACAAAGGAAGAGGAATGAGTTCTACCTGGACAGATGGGGAAGAGGGGCCAGGAAAGTCTTTGTGGAGAAACGAATGTTTCAGCTACGTAAATACTTGTTAAGGGGGAAAAAAGAAAAATAGATCTGTTTGCACAAGGTGATTGAAAGGCCTTGGACCTGTACTGGTTGTTGTTTATTGCCTCTTAGTTCTAAATTCACCCTTTTCACTGTGGCCACGGCCTCTCCAGCATGGTATGGATCTCAGCCCTGCATGGGGTAGAGAGGTAAGAGCCTCTTCCTTGGGCTCTAGATAGATCTCAGCCCTAAAGACTGTGCTCCCCTTATATTCTTTACAGTTCTCTTTACTTCTTACTAGGCAGTCCCTAATTGCTTCAGTCCCCTGTTACAGTTCAAAATTCTTATATTAAACTTTCTCTGTGTGTTTACTGTGTGGTCTCTCCCTCCTGATTGGACCCAGACTGAGACAGAGCCTCCTTGACAGAGGCAGTAGCATAAATGAAGTCAGGGAAGTGTGAAACAGTCAGGTGTGTTCCCAGGATTGCCAGCAATTTCATGTTGAGTTGGGGGAGAGTCCTCATCAAGACATAAGGCTGGAGAGATCATAAAGGGCCTGAATGTTATGCCGAGGAGCTTGACCTTTACTCTGCAGGGAGCCACTGAAGGGTTCTAAGAGGGATTGGTTAGAGATGTGTTTCCAATGGATCACTGGCCACTGTGTCCGGTATGGATGGAAGGGGTAAGGCAGAGCCAGCTAGAGCTGCAGCAGTTAGAGCTATTCGGGTAATAAGCACAGGCACCTTGATTTAGGGCAGAAGCAGTGTGCAAGGACAGAAGAGATGTGAGGTACAATAAACAGGACGTGGTGACAAACTGGTTGTGAGGGCTTGATGAAAGAGATGGTTTCCAGGTCTCTGTCTTGGGTGACTGGTAAGGAACACAGGGGATGCAGTAATTTTAGCCTGTGATAGGGGTAACACGTAGGGGAAATCATGGGTTCAGTTCAACTTAAAGTGACTATGACATCTTCAGAGGGCCAGGAGGCTGGAGGCAGCTGAATATGTGGGTCTGGAAGTCAGGACAGTCTGGGCCAGAGAGATTGGGAGTCCCAGCTTGAAGCCAAGGGAGTGGTGAGCCAAAAAGGAATAAGAGGAGAAGCAGAGGCTAAGGAGAACCAACATTTAAGGAATGGGTTGAGGAAGAGGCAAGGGACAAGACAGTGAAAGAAACCAAAAGGGAGTGGTCAGAGTGGCAGGAAACAAAACAAAACAAAACTAAGAGGGGGAGAGAGTGGTCAACAGGACCAACTGCAGCAGAAAAATCAAGTCACATAAGGACTGAAAATTGCCCATTGGGTTTTCTTGCAACATGGTGGCCTAGGGACTTGGACTAAACTTCCTGCTGACAACAATTTAAGATACTAGACCAAAAAATATATTTAAAAAAATTAAATGCATCCATAAGCTGGCAAAAACATAAGAAACATTGAGGCCAAAAAAAAAAAGAAAGGATGCTATAAAAGTAAGCAAAGCCCTATAGTTGGCCTTTACCCTGAGGGAGTTGCCGTACCCAATGACCTGAGCATTGGTTTGTGAAGGGTCCCTGAACATATGAGAAAAAAGACAAACCCAGGGCCACTCACCATGGGGAGTCTATTTAGAAATTTCTCCATAAGGCCAGGACCCCAAAGGGCTATGCCTACACTACGAGGGTGAATTAGAAATAGACGTGCCCCTCTCCTACCTAACCTCTCTCCTCACACCAGAGGGCTATAAAGAAAATTGCCTGCATCCAACCTAGGTGCTAAGTGGAAGGGGGAAAAAAATCTCCCCTGAGAATCCATAACTACAAGCAGGCCCTTGTCTGCTTCCGCAGACCAAATTCACATGATTTTGGTAGGCTGGAAAACTTCAAACTGATCATTTATTTGACATGGACGTGGATTGGTAATGGTTCCAGGTGACCAACAAAAGCTCGCTCTTCCCTCTCCTGAGCTTTGGGATGTTTTCTCCTGAATCTGCAGAGCCCTCCAGGGTTGTCACAGGTTCTGGCCCCTACATGTCCTACTCTTATCCCTTATAAAAGAACCCTTCTGTAACTGGCTCCCAAAGATTCATCCCCTACTTAGCTCCAAGCTATCCTGGACTGCCATCCACATCTCCTGGACATCCCCTTTGATCTGGCCTCTAGAAATGTCCCCAACTTTCCCCAGAGCCTACTTGAGTCCATCTGTCCTAAGTAGTATGTTCAGGAGCCATTGCTGATGAGACTTGGCTTCTTTCTGCCAGTGGAACCCCTAGGGGTGAGGAGAAGAAGCCCGGGATTGGAAGTAGGAAGAAAACTCATACTGACCAAGTTGTGGCCTCTGGGCTGAGCCCTATTCATGTATCATCTCGATTTGTTTTTCCCTGGAGGAATTACTGTTCTCTCTCTCTCTTTAAAATGAGTTTTGGAAGCAGCCAAGGCATCATGGCTAGAAAGTGGCATAAACAGGTTTTAAACCCAAGCGTAAGTCTAGAATGTGCGCTCTTAGCACACCCTTCCCAAAGTTTCCACCAGTGAAACCTCCAATCAACACTAGGCCCAGGGTACTTCACACCCTAAGCACAAGTCTGAAATCAGTTACTTTATTTTGGCTTCCTATTTCCTCCTTCCAAATGTCTCCTGCCTCTACTCTTTCCTCCAACCTTTCCTCCATATCACAGACAGATTTTTCTAAAATGTAAATGCAATCATCACTGCCCACCTGAAACCCCATCATGGTTTCATATCGCACTTAGGATAATGCCCAAACTTCTAAAAACTCCCCATTTGTTTCCTCCAACCTCATCTCTGTTACTCATACCCTCCCCCTTCCTCACCCCACATATACCCCTTAAACTGAACACAAATTACTAGCTGTTCTCAAACACTTTCTTGATAAAGATTTATTGAATGACTAGAGTCCCACTGGACTTTGCTTACCAGCTAAGTGAGCCCCTCTCCTCCCAGGGCTCTCTCCATTCTTCAAGTTCAGATCAAGTTTCCCCTCCTCAAGGAAGCCTTCATCAACCCTTTCAGGCCTCAGCAGCTACTGCCAGTGCCAGCTTCCTCCACTTGAACACAACTACAGAGCTCTTTGCACTTTCAATTTTGTTTTCTTCCCTGCTAGGGTAGCTGGCAGGAGTTAATAAAAGGACAACAGGAGGGGTGAGAGGCAGGGACTACCGGGACATGTGGCAGACTAGATCTATGGCTAGCTGCGTATCCGGGGGCAAGATAAGCTTAACTTTCCCCAACTTCTGTTTCCTCATCTCATCTGAAAATGCTGAATAAAATACCCACCTCGGAGTCATTGAGAGAATTGAACCTAAGGAATGCAAAGTACTGTTCCTAGCACTTAAACGTGAGCTACCCTTATTTTAATTACACATAAAGAGAAGTTGCTTCCAAAACCTTATGAAATTCCCCGAGCACTGTCCATGGTATGTGGTTTCCTGGTTGCTTATTGGGTGGTCCTGAGAGCCTTCCTGTTTTTATTCCTGAGGCGTGCCAAGCCCCCTCTCCTCTTCCCTGGGTGGTGCTGACGCCTTCTTCTCATACTGCCCCTTGGACCGAGGATGCCCCCGCAGCGGAGCACCAGAGTGACCTGGACTCCCCACGTCCCCTACCCTCTAGCCCGGGCTCCCTCCTCCATCCACAGGTCCCCCGAGTCGCATCCTCTTAGGGAGTTGCGCCGCAGCCTCCCCCACCGGTCTGATCCGGAGCGCCTGTTGGCCACTGTAGGCCTAGGACAGGCAGGGCACCGCTGTCCCCAACCCACGTGCTCCGGGCCTCCTCCGCAAGGCGCCGCCTTCCGACCTGGCGCAATGCGGACTACATTTCCCAGGGTGCACAGCGGCGGGGCCTAGCCTCGGCGGGGGCTTGGGGCAGTGCACTATTCCGTCGCCTGCTCTGGGGCGCACGGGCTGGCGTAAGGACAGGGCCAAGAACCCGGAATGAGTTTCCGCGCAGTTCCGCGGGGCCGTGCCGGGCCGTGCCGGGCCAGGACAGGCGGGCGTGGGGTCCTGAGTTGACAGTGCTGGGGACAGGCGCTCGGGGCAGCTCGCGTCTTGCTAAGGTCCCCGCCCCGTCCCGGCTGGGCTGGCTTGTCTGTCAGTCACTGGGGCGGAGGCAGCGGCGGTAGCCGGGCAGGAGCCGGCCGGAGAGCAGAGCGCGGGCCAGGCCGAGCGGAGGGTACCTGCCACAGCCCCTCAACTCCACGGACTCTTCGTCCCTGACTCGCGAAGCTGCACCTCTCCGCTTCATTAGACGCCTCCATAACCCGCGAAGGGCTCTCTCCCCCGTGACCCCCCAGCCCCTTGACCTCCTCATAGCACCAGAGAGCTCCCCGAGACGGTGTTGTGGGTACAGGCCATCGACCCTGTGACCCCTCACGGGCCAGGGGCTCGGTTTACCCCACAGGCCTCCCTCTCCTATGACTCCCTCCTCACAGATTCTGGGGACAGAACCGTGACCTACCACTAGGACCTCCGCCTGCGAGCTCTTCACTGACGGCTCCTTGGAGTCCCCCTCAGTGGGTCTCCTAAGAGCACCCCTTTTGGTCTCTGGCAAGCCCCCCATCCCCAAACGAGGTGGGGAGGCCTCGGCAGCCATGCCCGCCCTGGGCCCCCCATCACCCCACCACTCCCTGGGCACCCAAGCCGGGGTCTAGCAGGGGGCCAGCAGCCAAGGGGCTGGGGCAAGATATAGATCAGGGTCCACCTCCCTGCTAGGGAGGGAGCAAAGATGGAGCGGCGGGAGGAGCAGCCGGGGGCTGCAGGGGCTGGAGCAGCACCAGCCTTGGACTTCACTGTGGAGAACGTGGAGAAGGTATGATGGCTCTGGGGTGGGCACTCCAGTGACAGAGCAGAAGTTCTAGGGACTGTCACTAATGCCAGAGCTCAGGCCTGGGCTGGATGCCTGCTGGGATGGTGCCCCCAGAGCACCTGGCATTTGCTGTCTCTCTGGGCAGGCAGGACAGCAGTATTGCAGTGCCCTAATGGGCTATTTTTGGCTTTCCTTAGAGGTGGGTCGCTATGGACAGTTCTCTAGGTTCTTGGGATGGTCCCTTCAGGGTGCTGATGGCTTAGACTTCCAGCCAGACTGGCTGTTCTCCAGCTTCATGGGAACTGCATGAGCAGTGCGGTAGGAAACCGGGAACCCAGGAGACCTGCAGCTCAGTCCCGGGGAACCATACTGATGCTGAACAATCCTGGACCTGACTCTCTTGAGCCAAGGGCTCAGAAAATAATCTGGAACCAAAACAATCTGGGTTATGTTTTCACTCTGCTTTGGAGAAGGGTCCTTGTGTTATTGGATGAAAGCCAGACCAGTCTTGGGCAGGCAGGATTGGGGCTGGCTCCCTTTGTTTTGTGCTGCGTCCAGGGGTCCTGGCCCTGCTGGCAACCTTACAGTGCTCTTTCCGACTCATCTGCCCACATAGCTCCCTGCCATGGCCCTCCCAGGCACCCCCACTGCCCAGTCCATCTTCTCTGAACTGCCTTTCTGGTTCTTTTCTGCATCTGCTTGCTGCAGCCTGGAATGCAGGAATGTATGCATCCTGGGATGAATGGGGAGATGGGGCTACCTTGCTGGAAAGCAAGGGATGGTTGCAGATGTGCACTTGTTATTCTTGACCCCTGTTTGCCTTAACAAATGGTGAGGATGCATCCCTTCTGCCTCGGTTTTCTGCCTGCTTTGGCATCCCTGAGGGGCCAACAAGGGACAATGGTCATAACTGGCTCTCAGGGGTACAAATAGAGCTAAGCCTACTTGGATGGAGCCTGCTTAGGAGTCAGGGTCCTGGCTTCACTCTCCCACCCCTTGGGGATGGGCAGTGTTGGCATGGTGGCGTACTGTTCCATGTGCTACCAGGGAGATAAATCACTGTTTTCTTACTTTGTGAAGTCCCATTGGAATTGGGACCCTGGGGGGATTCTGCTAGTTGAGAGCTCCTGGCTAGGCATTTGCCAGGGCTGCAGCTATGGCCAAGGCTTCTCTGGATCAGCTTGTTGGACCTTCACATATGCTCTCTGAGGGATGTTCTCCCCCTCCCCCTCCAGTATGTCTCTGCCCCAGGGCTGCCTGGCAAAAGTATTAGTCCTGCTCAGATTTCACACTGGCTTTGGTGCCAGCATCTGGAGTGACCTAGGGGTGATCCTGGGGGAGCCAAAAGGAGCTGTTGGAGTTGATGGGAGCAGCTGTGCCTGGGAGGGTCAGGGCCCCTCAGGCTTTTACATGCTCTTCTCAGGCTCAGCTTCATCCCTGTGGAGCCATTCCTTTCACCTGGGCCTTGCCCTCAAGTGTCTGCCCTTTGGGGAGCTCAGCCTCCTCTTTTTCTGCTTTCCTGTGGAGATTCCCTGTCTGAACCTATAACGTTTTGCTATAAGAAGAAGAGGATATGGTAGAGCATGGGCAAGGTCAGGCTCTCAAGATAGCAGCAGGACCCCAGGCTCAGGAAACGTTGCAGAGCCCTGAGCTCTCCCTGCTCAGCCCCCCAGTCAGGGGGAGAGAGCGGTCTTGCAGGACCAAGTCACGCCTCTGTTCTGGGCTCTGGCAGGATCCAGAGTGGCCAGCACCTGTTCAGTCCTGTGCTGTCCTGCAGGCGCTGCACCAGCTCTACTACGACCCTAACATTGAGAACAAGAACCTGGCCCAGAAGTGGCTGATGCAGGCCCAGGTCTCCCCACAGGCCTGGCACTTCAGCTGGCAGCTATTGCAGCCTGACAAGGTGCCTGAGATCCAGTACTTTGGGGCCAGTGCTCTGCATATCAAGATCTCTCGCTACTGGAGTGACATTCCCACTGACCAGTATGAAAGCCTAAAGGCACAGCTCTTCACTCAGATCACCCGCTTTGCCAGTGGCTCCAAGATTGTGCTGACTCGGCTGTGCGTGGCACTGGCCTCACTGGCTCTCAGCATGATGCCTGATGCTTGGCCATGTGCTGTGGCAGATATGGTACGACTCTTCCAGGCTGAGGACTCACCAGTGGATGGCCAGGGCCGCTGCCTGGCCCTGCTAGAACTGTTGACAGTGCTGCCTGAGGAGTTCCAGACCAGCCGCCTTCCCCAATACCGCAAAGGCCTGGTACGGGCCAGCCTGGCAGTGGAGTGTGGGGCTGTCTTCCCATTGCTGGAGCAGCTGCTACAGCAGCCCAGCTCACCCAGCTGTGTGCGTCAGAAGGTGCTCAAGTGTTTCTCCAGCTGGGTACAGCTGGAGGTGCCACTGCAGGACTGTGAGGCACTCATTCAGGCTGCCTTCGCTGCTCTGCAGGACTCGGAGCTCTTCGACAGCAGTGTGGAGGCCATTGTCAATGCCATCTCACAGCCTGATTCCCAGAGGTGAGCTGGTCCCCACCTGCCCAGAGAGGGAGAGCCTCTTGGTCATCTACACATCCATCCATCTGTTCAGTAAACATTAATTGAGTTCCTACTGCATGCCTGGTCCTATGCTAGAGATATAGCAAGGAACCAAACAAGACATGGTCCCTATCCTCATGGTTCATAGAGGAAGGCAGATGTTAAACAACTTATCATCCAGTGAATTATTCCATTAAAATATTTGGCTCTTTTCTTACTCTCAACCAGTCACCAAGTCCTAGCTGTTCTCTCCTGACCATATTGCAAATCTATTTTTTTCCATTTCCATTACTACCACCCTAGTCCAAGCTGTCATCATCTCTCTCCCCAGATTACTGCAGAGCTTTCTCACCAGTCCCCTGGTTTTTACTCTTGTACCCTTCATTGTCCCAGCAGCCAGAGTGATCTTTTGAAAATGAGGATCTGATCTTTCCTGTCTAATCAGAACCCTTTGGTGGCTTCTCACTGCTCTTAGGATAAAGTTCAGAATTTCTAATGTCGCTCATAAAGGTGCTGCCCCATATGGCATCATCATCCTCATCTCATGCTACTCTCCTTGCTCTCTACACTCTCACATGGTCTTTTCAGTTCCTTGAGTGTCCCATGCTCCTTCTAGTCTCTGAACCACCATATGTACTTGACATGTTACTTCTGCCTCATCTTAAACTTCACTTCCATAGGGAAGTCCTCAGTGACTTTTAAAACTAAGTTTGGTATTCTCTGTTATCTCTGAGCTTCTAGTATTTTTCCTTCTTAGCCTACAATATGATTTCATTATAAATTAATGTATGTCTCCCCATTAGTCTCTCAACTCTGTGAGGACAGGGACTTTGTCATTTTCCTTTGTCACATTGTGCCTGTGATAATGATGCATGGTAGCATTCAATATATTTCGAATGATGAAGGTAGGAGTTGCCTGAGTGGGAAGGGGTGGGGGTAGAGGAGACTGGGGGAGAAGTGGGGCATGTTCAGGCTTCAGGAACCACAGCAAGTACAAAGACCTGTGGTAGGCAGCATCGTGGTACATTCAAGGGCCCAAAAGAAACTGTAGTGCAGTGGCGAAAGTTCTTTGAGCACCTGCTGTGTCAGGCCCTGTGCTGAGCACTGAAAGCACATAGATGAATGCTTTAACTTCTGTGTGTCAGGAGCTCACAGTCTAGGGGACACACAAATGGTCAAAGTACAGTCAACATGACGAATGCTGTCCTGGAGAAAGCAGGGGCTCTCAGAGCCCAGAGGAGGCTTTAACCCAGACTAAGGCTTGTGAAAGGCTTCCTGGAGGAAGTGACAACTCAGCTGTGCTTGGAAGGCTGTGTAAGAGTTAGCCAGATGGAGGTGATGGACAAGGAGGACATTGCAGACAGATGAAAGAGCTTGAGCGAGGGAAGGGTGTGAAAGAGTCCAGGGAGTCTGGTGATTTGTAAATTGTTGGGTGTGATTAGACAGCAGGATTTAAGGACCAGAGTTGTAAGAGATCTGGGCCTAGATCATGCAGGACCTTGTCGGCCAAGCTGAAGATTTTGGTCATGATCCTGGAGATGATATAAAGATTTGAAGGATTTTAAGCAAAGAAAATGGCCTGCTGAGATGTTTGGTATAAGTTGGATTGGAAAGGGCAAGACTGGAGACCTGACACTGACATTTCAGAGATAGGGCTTTGGGAACACTTGGCAGAGTTGGAGGGGAAAACCACTGAAAGAGACCGCATGGAGGAGTGGTTAATGGCTCTAGCCTTGGCGTTAGTCATGTCTGAGTTTGAATCCCAGACAGTTCACTTACTAGATCTGAGACCTTGGGTGAGCCACTTCTAAGCCTCAGTTTCCTCATCAGTAAAATGGGGTGATCTTATCAACCTGACAGAGTTGTCGTAATGGTTTAAATAGGATAATATACACAGAGTCTGCTCTTGGTATCAGTAAAGAATATTTTGACACCCTGAGTAATGGGAGTTTTTCTGTGGCCACTGGTGGGGTGCGGGAGTCAGCAGCACCCATTTGTACATGTAGGTCACTCTTACATCACATGTTTTAAATTGGGGACTGTGTGTGATTGTGTGTTCTACCTTTCTCACATATAAAGAATAGAAAGTGAATCATGTAACAGACAGTGGGCCTAGTTGATTAGTGGCTAAAATTGAAAAAGGGTTGGTACCTTTTATATATACGTATGTATGTATGTGCATACATATAAACACATGCATATGCATTATCATAGATAATGCGTTTCACCATTGCCTCTTAAAACTTTAAATTAAAACATTGGGGTTGATTAAAAAAATAAAAGAACATTTTGGTATGAGGATTAAATAAGAGAATGTCTGCAAAGGGTTTAACATGGTTCCTGTGTACTCCATAAATGGCATTTGCTAGTATTTGTTATCATTATTGTATTGGCAGTTATTATGATACCTGTGCCTTAGTTTCCCAGGTTTTCCAGCTTAAGGTAAATACCAAGTGCCAGGACAAGGCCTATCTTGGCAGCCTGAAGCTCAAGTGCTGGATGGGCTCAGACAGTTGGTGACTAAGGGAACTGATCAGGGGAAGTATGTGGGTGATGTGGGATGTCCTTGGATACACCCGAGTTTACCCGCCTAGCCAGTCTCAAGGGCTTTGGCAGGTAATTGATGCCCCTTCTCCTCTGAACGAATGAGAAAGCAAGGAGCCAGTGAGGTAACCCACAGCCTCCTGGGCGCCCATTGGTTGCAGCCCCTTGGTTGCTTAGCAACTCTCCCCATTTTCTCAGCTCTGCTACTGGAGCTCTAATTGCAGGTCTGGGCTGAGCTCAGTGTGAGCAATAGCTGAGGAGTCCCAGCAGCCCTGCCTGGCTGCTCATGTTGACCAACTGGAGCCAGGCATCTTGAACCCAGCCTCAGCTATGATCCTAAAGACATCCTCCCTGTCTCCCTCATCCAAACCTAGAAACCTCTGGGGCCTCGGACTTGTTCTTCTGTACACTCACAGGTCTCAGACACGGGTGCTCAGGTGGCAGGAAATCTATCTCCATGGGTGAGTTACACCCAGCCCACAGTCAGATCTTGGACCTTGCTCTATCCAGACTAGTTTCCTAGCTTGGGCTTGGGAAAGTCACCTTCAGTGGCTTTGATTCCCGGGTCATGCAGCCACTGCCTTCCCCAAGCGTCCCGACGTTTGCCCTCCCCTGGCTGAGCTTGCACTCAAGTCACCCTTTTTCTGCTCCTCCACAGCTGCTACTGCTTCCTGGCTCTCTCCTTTGAAATGTACTTTTTTTTTTTTCCTGAAATATGTTTTTAATCCTGGAAAAGCTTTTCACTGGGGGTTAGGGGAGGAAAGAAAGTGAATTAGGCTGTTGGGGGTTCCCATGAATTATGACTGAAGATATGGACTGAGATCTACATAGATCCTTTGGGGGAATTCTGGTTGGGCCCTGAAAGAGAGCAGACCTCTAGCAGTTTAAGGGGCCGTTTCAACCAGGAATCCGCCTCTAAGTTGCTGTTTGACCTTGAGTAATACTCAGCACTTCTAGGCTACATTGTCCTTGATTTGTCCTATTATGAGGCTTAGATAAGACAAATGAAGAACCTTCACTGAGTACCTGCTGTCTGTTTGAACTTTCGCAGCCTTGGAATACAGTGGGGATGCTGTGGGGGTAGGCACCACCTCCTGCCCCCATCTCAGCTGCTGGGGAGCTTGTGTGCCATAGACTTGGCCCTGCCCCTGCTTTTTGTGCCAGAGTCTGGCCTGAAAATGTCCATTGTCTGGTGGTGCAGCCCGTGTCAGGGTCATGAGACTGAAGCTATCCCAGCTGTCTCCAGGCGGCACCCTCTGGGGCTATCTCTGCGCTGGGAGTATGCTGGTATGGATGAGTTTTCCTACAAGAATGTGGAAATGGGAATGTGGAAAAGGAGGCCAGTGTTCCTGGGCTGGTTGCCTCTTGTTGTCCTCCTCATCCTCCCACTAAGGTTATAAGGCTACTGCCTAGGAACCTGCTTTAGGGCAAGTCCAGATAGAACTCCTTCTAGACTCTCGGTCCCCTCTCCCTACATAGATTGCTGTGGTAATCGTATGATTGACAGCAGAGGGGCCCAAGCATCTGATCCCCCCTGAGAGTATGGCTTCCTCTGCTTAGTCTGATCTCCACAGAGCAGGCTGCTAGGGAGGGGTCCAGTGGGATGGAGCTAGCCATCTCTCTGTCTCCTTTGTATACTGGGCTTCCTCTGCTCCTCCTTTAGGAATCATTGTGCTTTAGGGCTCTGACCTAGACCTTCTTTTCTCTCATTCAGCATTTTCTCCCTGGGCAAGTCTCATCTATTCCCATAGCTTCAATTACCAGCTGTTAGCTGATGACTCTCAAATCTATGTCTTTTGCTCTAACCTCTCTGCTGGGCTTCAGGGTTTCATATCCAGCTCTTTCTGGATCCTTCTACCTGCATATCCTATCGGGTGCCTCTGAGTCAACATGCCTAATATGGAACCTATCACCTTCCCACCTCCCATCAAAGGTGTTACTGTTTCCCTCTACTCACCCCTCCAGGTCTCATTAAATAGCTTTACCGTCTACTTAGTTGTTTAGCCAGTAACCTGAGAATTGTCTTTGACTCTTTCCCATCCTTATATCCAATCAATCATCAAGTCTTGTCCATTTTGCCTCTTAGCTCTCTCTGAGTTCATCATCTGCTTCTCTCCTTTCCTACTGCCACCAGATGACACAGCAGTTGGGATTTGATGGTAGAGATAGAATGGCTGGTGGGGATTGATGCTCTCATGAGCTGTTGCTGCTTTCTCAAGTCTTCTTTAACAGAGCTCCTGAGTCTGTACTAACTCTTCTGTCTCCCACCTTTATTCATTTTCCCCTAACACTGTATTAGTTTCCTGGGGCCGCTGTGACAAAATGCCACAAACTGGGTGGCTTTAAACAATAGAAATTTATTGTCTCACAATTATGGATGTTAGAAGTCTGAAACCAAGGTATTGACAGGGCCATGTTCCCTCTGAGACCTGTAAGAGAATCTTTCCTTGCTTCCTCCTAGCTTCTGGTTTCTTTAGCTGACAATCTTTAGCATTCCTTGGCTTCCAGCTGCATTACTGCAGTCTGTACCTTCGTCCTCACATCACTTTCTCCCTATGTCTCTGTTTTCACATGGATGTCTTCTTTAAGGACACCAGTCATTGGATTAGGGGCCCACCCTACTTCAATATGACCTCATCTGCAATGACTCTGTTTCCAAATAAGGTCACATTTTGAGGTACTTGGGGTTAGACTTATCAAAAAATGTATCTTTGATGGGGGAACAATTCAACCCATAACAGTCTGCCCTCTGGACCCTCAAACTTCATGTCATTACCACATGCAAAATACATTCACTGCATCCCAACCTCCCTAAAAGTCTTAACCCATTGCAGCATCAACTCTCAGTCCAATTAGAGGACACAATTCAACCCATAACACTGACCTTCTCCTATTTCCTTTCCTGGGTCCTCCTGGAGGTCCCTGACCTAAGGTTCTTCCTAGAATGGGCAGCATCAAAGCTGCCATGTAGGCTCTGACCTTTTTTTGCTTAGGATTTGATATGGGGAGGAGGGCGTTGGTAGAAGACAGGGAGATTGTACCTTTCTCTCGAAACTGCTAGGGGGATGGGCAGACAGTTCTGATGGATTTTTTCACCTCATGCCTCCAGGTATGTGAACACACTCCTGAAACTCATCCCACTGGTGCTGGGACTGCAGGAACAATTGCGACAGGCAGTGCAGAATGGGGACATGGAGACCTCCCATGGCATCTGTCGCATTGCTGTTGCTCTGGGCGAGAACCACTCCCGGTGAGGAGTAGGTTAGCTGGGGGTGGAATAGCAGGGCCCTCTAAAAATGGGGTTATGGAACCCCTTTGAGAGTGATAGAATGACCTTACTATGTCTCTTCGTCCCCAGGGCCTTGCTGGACCAAGTAGAGCACTGGCAGAGCTTTCTGGCACTTGTCAACATGATTATGTTCTGCACGGGCATCCCTGGCCACTATCCTGTCAATGAGACTACCAGTTCCCTAACCCTCACCTTCTGGTACACACTGCAGGTGTGTCTTTGTGACCTCTAGTAGGACTGGGCAGTGATGGAAGAAGGTGGATTATGGGGGCTTCTATGGCCGCTGGTGAGGTGGCTAATTCTCTTCCCTGTTCTCTCAGGATGACATTCTGTCCTTTGAGGCAGAGAAGCAGGCTGTGTACCAGCAAGTATACCGGCCAGTCTACTTCCAGCTGGTGGATGTGCTTCTGCACAAGGCCCAGTTCCCTTCTGATGAGGAATATGGATTCTGGTCCTCAGATGAGAAGGAGCAGTTCCGAATTTACAGGTGATGGTAGCAGACCAACCCTAGCTCTAAATGGAGTCCTGAAATAATGAAGGCAATGAGGGAAGGAGCCCAAGGCCAGGCTTCCTGAGGCTCCTTTCTCTATTTTCTAGGCATTTTTGCAGGGTTGTGAGGGTACTGGGGTAGGCTCCAGGGCTTGTGGTCAGGATCCAGGCAGTATAAAAGGCCTTCATCTGCTTCTCAGGGTGGACATCTCAGACACGCTCATGTATGTCTACGAGATGCTGGGGGCCGAGCTGCTCAGCAACCTCTATGACAAACTGGGCCGTTTGCTCACCAGCTCAGAGGAGCCCTACTCCTGGCAGGTACCTCCCAAGCCTGATTCCCTCAGCCCTCCCAGACCTGTCACACCCTCCTCTTCAGCTAAGCCAGTGGCACCCTCTTTTCCCAGCACACAGAGGCCCTGCTCTACGGCTTCCAGTCCATCGCAGAGACCATTGACGTCAACTATTCTGATGTGGTACCTGGGCTTATTGGACTCATCCCACGGATCAGCATCAGCAACGTGCAACTGGCAGATACTGTCATGTTCACCATTGGTGAGACCTGGCACATGCTTGTGACCACATTCCCAGAGCCACAGCACCCATCCCCAGTCACAGCCAGCATGCTGGGTCCTATCCAAAATGGGAGGGACACATGCCCACATGTGCAATCATTGTTGCAGCCAACTGGCTGTCCTGGCAGGTCTAGGCATCCTCCTATAGTGTACAGAGCTGCAGTTCAGTGAGGCTAGTTCATTGTCAATGGAACAGCAGTGCTGGGCCTCTGTTGAGTAACCCTTTCCTGCTTCTCAGCTGTAAGGCTTATGTTTGAGCATGCACATGCATATTTGTCCATTCAGTTATCTGAATGAGCAGTGATCTGTGCTGGGACTGCAACATGATCCTGCCAGGAGCTCTGTCTACCTTGGGGACATGGTACAAAGCCAGCCCAGCCTGCCTCAGAGATCTTCCTTTCTTCTTCCTCCAGGAGCTCTGTCTGAATGGCTAGCTGACCACCCTGTCATGATCAACAGCGTTCTGCCCCTTGTACTGCATGCCCTAGGCAATCCTGAGCTCTCTGTCTCTTCTGTTTCCACCCTCAAGAAGATCTGCCGAGAGTGCAAGTATGACTTGCCACCCTATGCTGCCAATATTGTGGCTGTCTCCCAGGTATGCAGAGGCCCTGGGTGGTGCTGGGCCTCAGGGCACATTCTACACTATGCTGATATTACCTTCCTTCTTTTTATCCCCAGGATGTGCTGATGAAACAAATCCACAAGGTGTGGCTCAAGAGTTTCTAGTTCCTTGTGGGTCTTATGGGACTCTCTTATCCCAGAAATCCTATCTTTTGCCTTCCCTACCCCTTGTCCCTGATTCTTTGTTTTTGGAACCTTCTCCAAGAGGCTTATTCTCCTTCACACCTACAACCAGATGTGGCCAGGACTGACCATCCATGTTCTGCCCCACAGACGAGCCAGTGCATGTGGCTGATGCAGGCACTGGGCTTCCTGCTGTCAGCTCTGCAGGTGGAGGAGATCCTTAAGAACCTGCACTCACTCATCTCGCCCTATATCCAGCAGCTGGAGAAGCTAGCAGAAGAGATAGTGAGTGAGCTCTGGGGGCCAGGGAGCAGCACTGGGACTCTGGGGCTTCCCCTTGTGTGGGCTGTGGCTGATAAGGGGTGGGGCTGGAAGTGGCATTCAGAGCTGGAGCTGAGTGATCTGGGGACCAAGCTGGGGCTGGGAAATCTGGAGCTTGGTTTGCTTCTCTCCATAGCCCAATCCCTCCAACAAGCTGGCCATTGTGCACATCTTGGGGCTTCTCTCCAACCTCTTCACCACACTGGATGTCAGTCATCATGAGGATGATCATGAAGGCCCTGAGCTTCGGAAGCTGCCGGTGCCACAGGGACCCAACCCCGTGGGTGACATTGTCTTTGCCATCCCCCCCTCCCAAACCGTGGGAATGTCATGGCCACTCCCCAACTCTGTGGGTAATGTCATTACCCCTGGCTCCATTAGGGGTGGTGTATTTGGTCCTGTGGCCCTGTGAATGACCGTATCATTCGCCCCACTCTGTAGCTAGTGATGGCATTGTCTCATTCAGTCCTGTGGGTGATATTGCCCTTATCCCCAGCCCAATTCCTGGGTTCCATGAGGGGACCCTGACATTATATCCTTCGACCCTCAAGTAATGTTATTATGGACTGCTGTTCAGCCCCCAACTCTGTGGAGCCTTCTACTTCAGCATTTAGTGTCTCTCGTGGGCACTGAGGATGCTTATTACATCCTCTGCATGTAATAGTTCTTGCCTTCAAGTTGCATCCAATCTAGAGGACATGCATGTAAACAGATTGTCACAAAACAGTGTGATAGGTACTGTGATAAGCTTAGGCACAGGGGACTTGGGGCCTCCAGGCTGTTTGATCTGGGGCAAGCCTCAGCTTCCCATTCAAAACTATAAACATGGAAATGTCTGGTTTGCTCATCTCATAGAACTGTGATGGATAGCAGATATGGTCTTGAGTAAAAGTAGTTTGTATATTGTAAAGTTCTTTACAAATACGAAGGACCGCTGTGGTCATTGTTCCAAGAACACCCTCCGGGGTTTCTCATGAAGAAAAGGAAGCGATAGGTATCCTAGTTTCTCTACTCAACTCCGTACCCCAGTTTCAGTTACCCTTTTAGCTCCAGACCACATCTGGGCCACCGTGGTCCCATACAGCCCCTTCTCCTTTGTGGTAGTCATCATCATGCCTTCCCTCACCTACTAGGACCTCAGTCTGCTCCCTCCTCCTCCATAAGCTGCCCACATCAACACATCCCTTGGGGCTCCCTACACCAAGCCTTTGGGTGAAACAGCATCTCCACTTCTTCAAGGGCAAGCCCATTGCCTTGGTTTTACTGAGTAGAGATGGATACGGAGTGGTGTTTTTTGTTTGTTTGTTTTTAGAGACAGGGTCTCTCTCTGTCACCCAGTCTGGAGTGCAGTGGCATCATCATAGCTCACTGCAGCCTCAAACTCCTGGCTTCAAGCAATCCTCCCACCTTGGGCTCCCAAAGTGCTGAGATCACAGGCATGAGCCACCATGTCTGGTTGATTTTTTTTTTTAAGTTTACAAAGTTTTCATAATCTTATGAAGCACTTGTGATATATTTGCTTTGCAGTTTGAGGCTTCCTTTGAGATGATTCCTAGAATTCAGGATATCCTCCTCTTTCATTCACAGGGGAATTCATCAAACCACATCTTTTCCCAGGGGTCCCATGCATTGACTCCTCAATATGTAGTCTAGGGTAATAGTTTTAAACTCCTTCCCTACTCACTTCTACCAAGTCCTTCTCAGGTGGGTCACAGTGATGGCAGGGGCACCTCACTTCTCCCTGTGTCTTCAGGTGGTCGTGGTACTGCAGCAGGTCTTCCAGCTTATCCAGAAGGTGCTGAGCAAATGGTTGAATGATGCCCAGGTGGTGGAGGTGAGCCCCGACCCTTGTCCTCTGCTCCCATGGTGAGTTTGCCCAGAGATGGAGCAGGAGTAAGGTGTTGCTACCCCCACTCAGCTTGCGATGGTATGGAGAAAATAGGAGAGGCAAATCCTGCCTCACAGACACAGGGAATCTTTTGGGAAGACATTTAGAACTCCCCAGTATCACAAGAAGTGCTTGACGAGAGGACTATGATGTTAGGGTTGAGTGACAGTCAAGCGTCTGCTTTAGCATCAGAGACCTGCCTTTGGTCCCTTTTCAGTTCAGGTTTTTGTTGCTGTTGCTGTTCCCTGAGAGGAAATGGTGGAGATATAAGTAGCAAGAGTTAAGTTACGAAGTTATATCCTATGCCCCTCTGTGAAGGGCCTTTTTGTCCTCTGCCTTTCAGGGTGGGGGTCAGACCTGCTTACCTTCCTTGGTTTGCAGGGCCAGGCAAAGCTTATAGGTAAGGGTCCTTTCTTAGGCCTCCTGTGCAGGGCTTCAGTTCTGTTCCAGCCAATTGTGATCTGCTGAATGGGGTCCCTTTGCTTTCTTCCCAAGGCGGTATGCGCCATCTTTGAGAAGTCTGTTAAGACGCTGCTGGATGACTTTGCCCCCATGGTACCACAGCTGTGTGAGATGCTGGGTCGGATGTACAGCACTATCCCCCAGGCCTCTGCTCTTGACCTCACTCGACAGGTGGGCCTTCTGGTTGGGGCAGCCAGTGTTCTGGAATTTCATCCTAGTCAAAGATCCTGATCCTGGGCGGGGGTGGGTCAGATATCTGTCATGGCTGGGTCCCCACCTACATTCCAGGGGTGTTGACTTGTCCTCATGAGACTGGGCCTCAACCGACTAGAATTCCCTGCTTTGTTGTAGCTGGTTCACATCTTTGCTCACGAGCCTGCCCACTTTCCTCCAATTGAGGCCCTCTTCCTGCTCGTCACCTCCGTCACACTCACTCTCTTCCAGCAAGGTAGGTCCTGACTGGGGTCTCTGCTGCTGCCGCCACTGCCACTGCCTCTGCTTCCCCAAATGGGGAGCCAAAGCTGCCCACTCTGTTCTCCTCTGTCCCCTGAGTTGCACATGGGACTTGATGGGAAACTTGTGGGATCAAGCACAGCACAATTGTCACCTTACAAAGAGTTGAAACCTTAGGTTGAAGTGGATAAGAGGGCGAATGATGTCTTCTACTGGCCTGATGTCTTCTACTGGGCCGAGGGCCAGTCTGGATATGGAGAAAGGTGGGCAGAGGCTCTGAGGGACTTGGGGCACTAGGCTGGCTCCTTTCCTTTGGGACATAATGAAAAGTGGAAAGAGCGTGGGCTTTGAAGTCAGATAGACCTAGATTCTAAGCTCATCACCACCAACTAGTTGTGTGTCCTTGGGCAAGTCACTTACCTTTGCTGAGCCTTCATTTCCGTATCTGTGAAATGGAGATACCGTATACCTGATGATTGTTTTAGGTATTAAAGTTGTACCTTCTGGGCCCCTGGCTTGGGGTTTTTGCACATGAAGTACTCAGAAAGTGTGATTACTTTCCCTACATCAAGGCTTAGTCCTTTCTAGGCCAGAAGTCAAGTACCTTTGGCTATGGTCCCAGCCCCCAATTCACTGTGGCCCTTTGCCCGAGAGTGTTGGGAGCAGGAGCTCCAGGCTTCCTGTGCTGTCTAACCCAGGCTTCCAGCTTGGAAAAGGAAAAGTGCTGCTCTGGCATCCTTGTGAGTCTTGCCTAGCTTCGTGGTCCCAGGTTTGAGGCTCACCAGGGGTCACAGCTGGAGCCCAGAATGCTCTCTGCTCATATCTTCAGTGTCTGGGCCCATGATCCTGGCCTCTGTTTCTGTGGGCCATGGGCTAGCTCCAAACTGGGGAGAAAGCTGAGCCAGAAACCCAGGTGTGGTTGTCCTCTCACTATCCCACTCCTCATACCTTATCTGGGACAAGTGCTGGCTATGCTGGCTCCTGATTATCCCTCAGCTGGCCCCCTTGGACCCACCATCCATGGCTACTGCCTCAGTTTAGGGTCTCACTGGGATTACCTCAACAACCTGGTTTCCTTGACATCTACCCTTCTCTCCAGTCTATTCTGCAACTTACAGATATAATGTTCTTTATAAAAACACCAATCTGAGCATTTTTCCTCCCTGGCTTAAAACCCTTTCATTGCTTCCATTGCCCTGAGATTATTATCCCCTCCCTACCGACATGACAAAGCTCTGGCATACCTCTAATGTCCTCTCCTGCCAATGTCCTCACGACTCCAACATTCCAGCCACACTGACTTTTTCCTTACCATGTCCCATTGGATCCTGTGCTTGCTTCTCTGTCTGGAATGCCCTATGCCCTTTGCTGGATGAACTCTCACTCCTTCATACCTTGGAAAGGAGGAAGACCATATCAGTTCTCAGAGAAACTTCTCTGAGGCAGAATCGGGTGCTTTTGACTCTGCTGAAATGGCATCATGTACACGCTGCTGATACAGCACCAATCACACACAATAATCAGCCTTCATGTCTGTCCCTCTTCCTAGACTAAGCTCCTCAAGGGCAAGGTTGAGTCTCTTCTCTCCACATTCCTAGTGCCCAGAATGAGGCCAGAATAGAGCAGGTCTCAGACACTGTTAAATAAAGGAGAGTGAGGGATCCTTGCCCTTCGAACCTTTCTTCCTCACTGCCTGGCCCACCTCCAGCAAGGTGGCTGCTGAACATCGAACCTGCTGTTCTGTAGTGGGACCAGGCGTGGGGCACATTGGGCTTCACTTGCCAGGATTTAAGTACCTCAGGGTTCAGATATGAAAGGGACAGGTTTTATTTATTAGTGGCTCCTCATAGCCCAGAGAAGAAAGCAGAGCAGAGATGATTTACTTTACAGATGGGAAAACTGAGCATTTGTGGCTTGCACAAGATCACACAGCTACTTAGTGGTGTCTTAGGCAGATGGTTTTGCACCACTTCCTCCTGAGAGTGGAGCAGCCTGGGTAGGAGCTCCAGGTGCATGCTTTATTCTTGCCTGAGGAATCATCAGAACTGGAGGCAGAAGTGTCCAACATCATATTAGTTGGGCTTGTTGGTTGTCTTGCTGTAGAGGATGGCCCCCATACCTGTTAGGCTGTCCCAGTCTTAGCCATTCCTTCCTCAGACTCTGCCTTCCCAGTGGACCATGGGATGACACGGTGACTGGTTTCCCTCTTTCTTGGCCTGTCCAGATGGTGGGAGCTGGTCCTCAACCCTGAGCTTGGTTCTCTGCTGAGTCCATGACCATGTGGAGGAGCTTTGCTGGGGTGGGGCTATTGTTTTTGACCTTATGATGCTGTTTCCTCCCCTGGGCCCTACCAGTGCCTTGCCCAGCCATCCACATGGCATACCACTGCCCTACCCAGGATGGGAGTCCTCTGGTTTAAGTGGACCCAATAGATTCCTTTCCTTAGCCAGACCAAGAGCCCCAAGGCCATTGTAATGAGGGGGCAGTTGCTCAGATCCTGATGCCCTGGCCTTTCCGGGGCCTGCAGCCAAGCCTCAAAGGAGATACCAAGGACTGACCCGCCACCAGCCCTGCTCTCCTCTTCGATGGCTGGTGGTGGGGAGGTATGTGCTAGGAAGCAGTGTAGGGCTACCCCAGCCTTCCAGAGGCTACAGCAAGAGTATGGGGGCCGTTTCTTCAGCTCTATAGAGTCCAAAATTGCTTGAGCACCAAGGGATCACTGGGGGACTGACCTGAGGAGGAGTGGGGAGTAGGCAGAAGGCCCCTTGGGGGGAGCTGGGGCAGGCCCGTCCTTCACTTTGCCGTCTCTTTCTGTTGGGCTTCTCCCAGTTCATGGTTTTTGTATGTTTTGTTTCTTTATCTTGCTTCCTGCTGCTCATGTGCCCCCACGCTGTCTCCCTGCAGGCTCTCAGTCCCACATAACTATATGAGGTTGAGTTGCTGTTTGTATAATTTTTTCTTAAGTTCCATCTTTATTATATTTTAGGGCCCAGGGATCATCCTGATATTGTTGATTCATTTATGCAACTCCTGGCACAGGTGTGTTTTAGTTTTATTCATTCACGTTCTGTTCTCTCTCTTTCTCTTTCTCTTATGTTGAAATTCAATTTAAGCCTATTTTTAGCTTTCTGTTGACAAATTTTTTTTCTGTTCAGTTGAATAGAGTTTCTTCATCTGTTTCCGTGGAAGTTGACAACCCAACATCCTCCTTTAGTGCCCTTTTGCCTCAACTAGCTCAGTCTTCAACAAAGACCAGGGAGAGGCTGATCCCGAAGGGAGGGAGCTGGGCTGGCCCGGGGTAGGGGAGTGGGGTGAGGAGGAAGTGGTGACTGTGCCCAGTAGCTCCTGTATGGCTGGTTTGCCCAGGAAGTTCAGGGGCAGAGCTGGAGTCGAAGGGCCTGGGGTTCACTGTCCCCGTGCTCCTGCCGGGAACTGCCTGCCTCAGTGCCCCCAGCCTGCTCCTGAGAGGTAGGCTGGGAGCAGCTCCCAAGGGAGGGACTGAAGACGAATGTGCCTGGTGGAGCCTGGAGTCAGGCTGTTGGAGAGGTCGTGCTGCTGCTGGGAGGTGGGGTGCAGGCTCCACTGTGAGAACGCATTAGGATGTGTTTGTGTTGTGTATGTGTTTAAGTGTGTCGGACCTTATTTTGTATGTTTTGAGTTTGGTTTGGGAAGGGAACAGAAATCACCTGCTGCTGTAAGTAGTATGTGTATTGTGTTGGGTGCTGGGATAAATGTGTAGCTGAAGCACAGGCACGTGCACTGATGCGCGTTGTACATGGATGTTTTGTGTTGTTTGTTGGTATGCTAGGCGTTGATGGATTTTGAGCATGGATGTGTGTTGGAGGTGTGTGTGTGTTGGGTTGTGGGAGTGTGTATTATGGAGGACAGGACTGTGTGTTGTGGTGTTGGCGTGTCTGTGTTAGGGTATGGTTTGGAAGATACACATGTTGGGCTGTGGGAGTGTGGAGTTAGTGTGATGGGGGTTCTGTGTGTTAGGGGGTTGGGGTAAATGAAGTGTTTCTTTGCTCAGTCATTCCACAGATATTTACTGAATGTGTAATACGTGTGTGGTACTTTGCTAGGTGCTGAGGATGTAATGGTGGGCAAAAGCAGGCACAGTTCTTACTCTCTGGGAACTTTAGTCCAGTTGATGGGGTAGGAGGGAGTGAGGAATGAGGGGGAGTGTTCTGGGCCCGGATGGATATGTGTGTGAGTGCCTGTGAGGGCATATCTGTGATGGCAAGGGCGTTTGGGTGTGTATTTGTGGATGGGTGTGTTGGGAGAGTGTACAGGAAGACTGTGGGTAGGTTGGTGGTGTAGGTGTGTGGACATGGCTCAGGGATGTGGGGGTGTTTGGGTGTGTTGCAGGTGTGGGAGAGTGTGTGTGTGTAAAGGTGTGATAGAGGTATATAAGCAGGGCTTTTTAGGTAAGGGTGCATGTGGGGGTGTTTGCACATGAGTAAACATGGAGGGTAGAGGGTACGTGAGGGCTTGGAGGGTAGGGGTCTATGTGGTACATGCTGGGGGCATTCATTGCTGGGGACCAGCAGTGTTTGAGGATGGCTGGAGCTGTGCAGAGCGTCTCCTGTAACCTGAGGATATGCCAGTCATGCCCTGGTACCACTTGGGTTGGGCCGTGTTCTCCCATCACTCCATCTGTTCCCCTACTATGGCAGCACTGGCTCCTGGGGGGGTATGGCTGAGAAGGGCCTGGACACAGGGTATCCTGAGTGAAAGGTGGTGCTGAGGCTCCAAGGCTCCTGCCCTGCTTTTCCTCTCCTTGAGCAGGAGCTGGAGGGTGCCTGAGGAATGCAGGTGGGACATGGGAGGCGGCTGTTGGGCTGAGGGCTCCATGTCTGGCTGCCGTCTCTTCTTCCTGGTGCCCTGTTCACAAACCCAGGGGCCTCCACTCCCTCTGTGAATCAGAGTGAAGTCACTGCTGGCTGCCTGGAGCCTGCAGGATATCTGGCCCTGATGGAGGAGGGAGGGAAGGTGTTTGGAACCCAAACTTTCTACATCACGGTCCCCACCCTCAACCTTTCTCACATAATCCTGTGCGTTCATGCACACATACATGTACACAGCATCCCTTGGGCTATCCTTGCCTGACCTATTGAACTCCGGGGTGGTGTGGGTCCCCCAGAGATGGCTGGGTGGCTGGTTTTGTCAGCCTCTACCTGCGATGTGTGAAGTTGGGGGCTGGGGTGGCAGGTGAGTGGGGGGATGATCCTTGGAGCTGGCTGGGGCTGGGCTTACCAGCTCCACCTCCTGCAGGCTCTGAAGCGGAAGCCAGATTTGTTCCTGTGTGAACGGTTGGATGTCAAAGCTGTATTCCAGTGCGGTAAGTGGCACCAAGTGGACAGGTGGGTCTGGGGCTCCCAGCAGTATCCTTAGGCCCCATCTAATCTGCCTCTGCCTCTCCCACAGCTGTGCTGGCCCTCAAGTTCCCCGAGGCACCTACTGTCAAGGCCTCCTGTGGCTTCTTTGTGAGTCCCACACTGACCTCTGACCCCTGCCACCCCAATGTCCTGCCCTACCCAGGACTCCAGAGGGTAGGGGTATGGTGTGCAGGTCTTGTCGTCAGGGAAGTGGGGGAAGGAGCCTGGGGCTGATGGGCCTCTCCATCCTCTGCAGACAGAGCTGCTGCCTCGGTGTGGGGAAGTAGAATCTGTAGGAAAGGTGGTCCAGGAGGATGGTCGTATGCTGCTCATAGCAGTGCTGGAGGTGAGGTGGAGCAAGTAGGGGTTCGATGGGGGTGGGGGAGCCTCACTGCTGAGGCAGTTGGTTTGCTGGGAGGCTTGAGCCTGTGGTTCCCTAAGCTCTCAGATTCTATTTCTCCCTCAATTATATGGCTGCTGGATGTGGCAGCACATGCCTGTAGTCCCAGCTACTTGAGAGGCTAAGGCAGGAGGATCACTTGAGCCTACGAGTTTGAGGCTGCGGTGAGCTGTGATCACATCTCTGCACTCCAGCCTGGGTAATAGAGCAAGAACTCCATCCCTAAAAAAAATAAAATTTTTCTTAAATGGCTGAAAGTTGTTAGGGTTGCTGTGAGGATCAGCTGGCTCTCAAAAAGCATCACTCACTGTGATGTGCAGTTTGGCTTAGGAAGTGTCCCAGAGGGCCTGGGGCATGGTCAGGTATCCTTGCTGCAGAAGGGGCAAGACCCTGATGTGCTGAGAACTCCTCTCCCTCAGGCCATCGGGGGCCAGGCCTCCCGCAGCCTCATGGACTGCTTCGCTGACATCCTGTTCGCGCTGAACAAACACTGCTTCAGTCTCCTGAGCATGTGGATCAAGGAGGCACTGCAGCCACCTGGTTTTCCCTCTGCCCGCCTCAGCCCTGAACAGAAGGACACCTTCAGCCAACAGATCCTTCGGTGAGCAGAGCTGGGGTCGGCCTGTTGGGCAGGGAGGAGGAGTTGGTGGTAGTGGATGGTGCTAACCTGCTCTCCTGTTTGTCCTTCAGTGAGCGAGTGAACAAAAGGCGGGTGAAGGAGATGGTGAAGGAGTTCACACTGCTGTGCCGGGGGCTACATGGCACAGATTACACAGCTGACTACTGAGGGGCGCCCCCGTCCCACCTACCCCTTCTCATCCCTCCCTGTCCCCAAAGAGTAAACCTGGACCTTCATTGCTGCCTCTGCTTCCTTTCTGCTGCCACCACTGCCTAACTGAAAGCCTGGGTCCAGAGGCCTGGGGGAAGGATGGGAGGATGCTTGGGCCCAGGCCTTGGGAGAGAATGGTGGGAACACCCTCTAGCTCCTAGGGTGGAAGAGGTACTGCTGTAGCCAAGCCACCTAGGCTGGAGCCATTCAGAATACTACCATTTCCTTTGTGGTGGGGTGGGGGCTGCATTAGTGTCATCAACCCTCCATCCCCATTAAATTAGTCCCAACATGCATGCATGCATACATTTATGTTATCAACAGTTCTGAGTACTAAGCCCCTAGCTCTGCCCTGCCTTATTCTGCCCTGAACAAAGGTTGATCTAGTCATACCTACCATAAGCTGGGAGAATGGTAAGGGAAGGCTGCCTGGAGGAAGTTTCTGATGGGAATAGGAGGCTTCCTGGGTACAGGACTTGGGGCCTTGGGCTGCAAGTGGGGCAGGGCTGGGTCCAGTTGGGAGAGAAGTGGAGTGGGGCTTTGAGCTCCAGGATGGGTTTCCGGTGTGGGGTTATAGAGTCCCAAACTTGCACATGGTTGAGGAGGGCTATAGAAAGGGGCCGAGGGATGGGGGTGGGGGAGAGAAGGTATCACAGCCCCTAGAGGAGCACGGCGGGACCTAGTGTTTTCTGTGTACCCCATAGCTCCCCGCTTTTATGGGACCTCCAGCACAGGATGGTCAGGACCAGGGACAGTTCCTGGCCTGCTCTTGCTTTCTTTCCTTAGCAGGGTTGCCTTCCTTTCTGTCTCCTCGGCCATAGTTTCACCTGGGCTGCCTCTCAGGTATCCCAGCCTTCTCAATAAGATCTGAAGAGCAGGACTGACTTCCCCCACTCTCATCCATGAGCTTTGAGTCTCCTCGGAGGTGGTGGAGGAATTACTCCCACATTCATCCCACTTTCCCCCTGTTCTTTCCCCAACCTTTGCACAAGTTCTGTGTCCTCCATTCTTCCTCACTCAATGTCTTCCCACACCAGGCAGCATCAGCACCCCCTCTGCCATCTGCTGTCCCCTGAAACCACTCTATTCTTCCCTCCCCCTCCCCAGTCCCATTCTCACCTCACTCTTGAGTTCTTACTTCTGGGGTGTGTTTCATATACCTTTAGTCCCGTTTCTTACTATATGGTATCCGGGTGTCTTCTTCCACCTTCCCCCATCCCACCCCCTGAGCAAATGTAGCATATATAAGGTAGGAGAATGAGTGGTCTAAGGCCCAACGGCAAAAATCAATAGACCTGGACTTGATGCTGGTTGTGCCACTGACTTGCTGCATCTTAGTACACAAGTAGTTAGTCTCTCCAAACCTCAATTTCCTCATCTGTAAAATGGGATAATTCTTACTCCAAAGACTGTAAACTCTAGGAACGTGGTGCCCGATGAACAGTAAGTGCTCAATATTTGTCTGGTTGACAGACTATGTGAGGATAGTAAGTAGCAAATGCTTTCACCGCATGTGATATGCCAAGGACTACTATGTTAAGTTTTGTATATAAACTAATCTGACCCTCACAACAGTCTTATTAAGAGGTATTCTGCAGATAAGGAAACAGGCATAGAGACATTCCTGAGATACTTAGCAGCAAGTAGCCAAGCACAATGTTTAAACCCAGGTAGTTTGACAGTTAAAAATTATGCGATGCTACCTCCCAAAGGATAAATTGTACATGAAATGCTTAACAGTGACCGGCGGATAGGAGCTACTCAAGTTGGGGTAGTCATTTTTAGGGAGTCGGTGTTCCCGAGCACGGACGGCGGGCGGACCGCAAGACTCCCAGCGCGCGAAGAGGAGCTCAGGGAAACTACAACACCCGGGAGGCTCCGCGCCGCCCTCTGAGGCACTTCCGGCAGGCCTCGGACTCGGACGGGTCGCTGGTTCTTTGCGGCTGGAGCTGGCTTAAGATTGGTAAGATTGCTGTAGGTCACGCCTCTGAAACCCGGAAGTAATCTCCCGGCAGACCCATGTGTGGTGGAGACACGGGAGTTTGGATGGTTGGAGGGGTTATCCACCGGCTGTAGCCAAACCGTGATTTCTCTCTCCACTCACAGAGCGACCCTGATCCTTTGAGGGCTGTTCTTGAGGACGCGGGCCCCGAAGCTGACCCAGGGAGGTCCCTGCTGCATCCCGCCACCCAAGCGGTGTCTCATGGAGTCTACGTTCAGCAGCTCCGCGGAGGCGGCACTGCAGCGGGAGGCGGGGGTCCCGGGACTGCCCACTCCTCTCGCGGACCTCGACCGAGTGTACGAGCTGGAGCGAATCGTTGGATTTGTCCGTGACCTGGGGTGTCAACGGGTGAGGGCCGGTTTAGGGAGGGGTGGCTCGCCGCCATGGGGATGGGTCGCCCAGAGGATGGGGATCTTGGGGGATTTCATGAGGATAGGGGAAGGAGGGAATCGGGGTCTATCCGCGGCGCGTTGACCATCCCTCCACTTACTCCGTGGGACGGAGTGCCCCTTTGGGACCAAGGACTTTGAAGGTTGAGTGGGTTTCACAGAAGGTTTCCTTTGAAGAGGTCCTCAGTGGGGGAGATGCTGTCCCTGACTCCGTAGTTTATGCTTCCAGGTGGCCTTGCAGTTCCCTGACCAGTTACTGGGAGATGCTGGGGCCGTGGCTGCACGACTGGAGGAGACCACGGGGTCGAAGATGTTCATTCTGGGGGACACAGCCTATGGCAGGTGTGAACTTGCCCTTAAGTGGGCTGGGCCTGGGGACCCAGGGCTCATGGAGTCCCATGTCTATGATGGTGTCTGCCTTCAATGGCTGTGTTTTTTCTTGATGATGATGGTGATGGCTCCCCTCTTGATGTTCCCTTTGATGACAGAGTCTTGCTTTCATGAAATCATTTTGTTCACTGACTGCATTTCCTGTCATGACTGAGAACCCCTCTCACTGACGGTATCTTCCCTGCAGCTGCTGTGTGGATGTGCTGGGCGCTGAGCAAGCCGGAGCTCAGGCTCTTGTACATTTTGGCCCTGCCTGCTTAAGCCCCCCAGCCCGCCCATTGCCAGTCGCCTTTGTCTTTGGTGAACGTCCTGTGTCCTTGGAGCTCTGTGCTAAGGCCTTCGAGGCCCAGAACCCAGACCCCAAAGCACCTGTGGTTTTGCTGAGTGAGCCGGCCTGTGCCCACGCCCTGGGTGAGAGGTTATGTCTGTACATGTAAGAAGGGTGGGCCTACTGCTTTATGCCTTAATTTCCCCACTTCAGTACACTCCCATGGAGCCCTTGATATGGTTTTGGCTTCAGCCTTTTGGGTCACATTTAGTCTCTTGGAGATGAGGGAGCTCTTGCTTTGCCAGGCTCCAACCCTGACACCACCTCCTTCTCTTCCAGAGGCCTTGGCCACTCTCCTGCGCCCACGGTACCTGGACCTGCTAGTCTCCAGCCCAGCTTTTCCTCTGCCAGTGGGGTCCCTCAGTCCAGAGCCTAAGCTCCTGGAGCGTTTTGGGCGCCGCTTCCCCTTGGCTCCAGGGAGGCGTCTAGAAGAGTATGGTGCCTTCTATGTGGGGGGCTCTGAGGCCAGCCCTGACCCTGACCTTGACCCAGACCTGAGCCGGCTGCTCTTGGGGTGGGCCCCAGGGCAGCCTTTCTCCTCCTGTTGCCCAGATACAGGGCATACTCAGAATGAGGGTATCCGGGCTGAGAAGCTAAGGGCACGAAGACGATATCTGGTAGAGAGGGCCAGAGACGCCCAAGTGGTGGGGCTGCTGGCGGGCACATTGGGTGTGGCCCAACACCGTGAGGCACTGGCACATTTGCAGAATCTGACTGAGGCTGCTGGCAAGCGTAGCTATGTGTTGGCCCTGGGGCGGCCCACCCCTGCCAAGCTTGCCAACTTTCCTGAAGTGGATGTTTTTGTGCTGTTAGCCTGTCCTCTGGGCACCCTAGCCCCCTACCCTTCTGGTAGCTTCTTCCGGCCTGTATTGGCACCCTGTGAGCTGGAGGCTGCCTGCAACCCTGCCTGGCCACCTCCAGGCCTGGCTCCCCACCTCATGCATTATGCGGACTTGTTGCCTGGTGAGTGGTGAGGTACTGCCTGAGCTGGAAACTTGGGGCATGGAGTCGGGGGCCAGTATGGATTTTCTTTCTCCCTCCTTTCTAGGTTCTCCCTTCCATGTGCCCCTCCCACCACCTCAGTCAGAGCTGTGGGACACCCCAGACGTGTCACTCATTACTGGGGATCTCCGACCACCACCTGCCTGGAAGTCATCAGGTGATCTTGGGTGCTCAGCCCTGACCCCACGGCCCCAGCTGGAGCTGGTTGAGAGCAGTCCTGCAGGTAAGTGTGCACGTCTCCACTCTCAGCTGAACTCTTTCTCCAGATTCAGTGCACTCATCCTGAGCCCCCTCCCTTTACAGCCTTATTCCTTAGTTCCCGGAGTTGGCAGGGGCTGGAGCCCCGCCTGGGTCAGACACCAGTGACAGAAGCTGTGAGTGGAAGACGAGGGATTGCCATCGCCTACGAGGATGAGGGAAGCAGCTGACACCATGTGGGGTTAGAGACACTGATGGCCCTATGAATCACTGCTAGGACCTTTAGTGCTACCTACACCAACCTCCCATCCCCCTGCCAGGATCCTTGAAGGAGCCTGGATGAAGGAAGGGCAGGCAGCCCCTCAATGGGGATAGGATGCATCTCTGGCACAAGGCTTGGCACATATTGGCTTAATTAATGCCTGTTGTTTGGCTGATGGGGGAAGGGGCTGGGGCTTCCCTGAGGCCTTCTAGACCCATCTGTCCTCCTGGGAGCAGCCCAGGACCTTTGGACAATCCCAGTTCATGGTCTGCAGTTGAGGGTCTGTCCTTGTCAAAGGGCTGGTGCTAGATGCTTTACACCAGGGTTTCTCAACTGTGGCACTATTGATGTTTGGGGCCAGATAATTGTTGCGGGGGCTGTCCTGTGTTTGGTAGGGTACTTAGCATCCCCAGCCTCTGCCCATTAGACATCAGAAGCACCTCACCCCCACAACAGTGACAATCAAAAATGACTCCAGACATTGGCATATGTCCCCTGTGGGGGCAAAATTGCCCCCTCTTGAGAACTACTGGTGTAGACCTGCACTGTCCAGTACAGTAGCCGCTAGATATATGTGACTAAACTTAAGATTAAAAGCTGTTTCTCAGTCACACAAATCATATGAGGGGACAGTGCAACTATAGGATATTTCCATAATTGCAAAAAGTTCTGTTTGTTGGACAGTGCTAATCTATACTGACTCAGATTTGTTTCTCAGGAAGATCACAGAAACCCAAATAAACCAGATACTTTTTCTTTCTGTTTCTTTTTGTTCATTAAACACCACAGGTCCTGCACAGGTCCTGTGGATGGAGATATGAATTATATTTAACCAGATTCCCGTTCCTGCAGTGCAGTGTAGTTGGGAAGAAAGACAGTTAAATATGTAGTCACCATACAGTGAAACAGTACTGTCTGTGAGGAGGGAAGCCCCAGGGGCAGCTGGATCCCATGGGAGGTACCTGACAAGGACTCAGAGGAGGCTTCGCAGAGCGGGTGATACCTATGCTGGATCTTGTGAAGGAAAAAAATAATTGTCATGGCTGGGTGAAGTGGCTCACATCCATAATCCCAGCACTTTGGGAGGCCATGGTGGGAAGATCAGGCCAGGAGTTTGTGACTAGCCTGGCCAACATAGCGAGACCCTATCTCTACAAAAAAATAAAATGAAAAAAAAAAAATAGACAGGCATGGTGGGCATGCCTGTAGTCCTAGCTACTGGGGAGGCTGAGGTGGGAGGACCATTTGAGCCTAGGAGTTCCAGGTCACAGTGAACTACGATTGCACCACTGCACTCCAGCCTGGCGGCAGAGTGAGACCCTGTGTCTTTAAAAAAAATTGTCAGGAGAAAAGGAGTGAAAAAGGAGGATATTTGGGCTTAAACACAGGCATGAACCAACATGGTAGGTGCTTTAAGCAAAGTAAAGCTGCTGGACCCTACAGGTTGAGAGGCATGAAGTGAAAAGACTAACCTCTTCATTCCCCACATTTGCTGAGAATTTGTCATAGTGGCATTGTCCAAAGTGTTGAAGATAGAGTGGAACAAAGGAGATGTGGTCCTTGCCCCCAGGGAATGCCCAGACTAGTGGTAAAGGCAGACTGTCAACTGACTATGCTAACCTGGACAAAGGCACCAATCATGTATTCCACAAATAGGTACTGAGGACCCATTCTGTGGACCCCGGCACTGGAAATACAGCAGTGAGCGTAACAAAAATCATGGTGCTTACACTCTTCCAGAGGGAGATGGACAAACAAAATAAAACAGTTAGTATGCCAAATGGTGACAAGTATGTACCATAGAGAAATATTAATATAAAGCCAGGAAGGACATAAGGAGTTTTTGGGGGTAGGAGGTTGCAATATTAAACAGAATGGTCAGGGAAGGCCTTTTGAAGAAGGGCAGCGAAGACTGAAAGGAAGTTACAGAATGAGCCACATGCATAATTAGGAGAACCAGAGGGGACAAGTGCAAGGGCAGTGAGGCGAGGTGTGGCTGGCACATTCAAGGAATAGCAAGGAGGGCAGTGCGGCCAGAGGAGAGAGTGGGGGAGTTAAAAAGATGAAGTCAGGTAAGGGGCATGAGGAGCTGCATCGGTTGAGGCCTAGTAGGCCATTGTAAAGACTTTGGCTTTTATTCTCAATGAAATGGGAGCCAGTGGGACATTCGAACAGGGGAGTGTCATGATCTCACTGAAGTTTTGTAAGGATCACCAAGGCATCGTGAGAACCCAGAGCAGGCCCTGCCACTGGGTTAGGGAAGGCTTCCTGGAAGAATGACTTCTGAAGATCAGTAGATGTTAGCCAGGAAACGGATCAATGGAGCTTGGGCTTCAGGCAAAGGAAACAGCTAGAGCAGGGTAAGGAACAGAGCACGCACGGCACCCGCCCAGAACTGGGTAGAACACGAGGAGACCGGAGGCAGTAGCAGTGATGGGAGGATAAAGCAGGGAGGCCCGCGAGCAGGCTCGGGAATAAAGCTGGGCTGGCGGGGCGAGCTGGAGAGACGTGAGAAGGACTGGCCAGAAGTCGAGGTACTTAAGAGGGAGCCGTAGCCTCCGCCGAAACGCGCGACTACAACTACCGCAATCCTCAGCGCCTGCGCTTCCGGCGTCGCCATGTTTAATCTACACGGACGGCGACGCTGCGCAGGGCCCGGCGTGGGTCACGCGGTGCCGGTGCATCACGTGGGCGAGTCAGGTGACACTGCGGGGCGGGTCGACAGACTGCGGGGCGGACGGTGGACGCACGGACGCGGTTTTAGCTTTGGCCTCACCGCTCCGACCCCCGCCGTCTTTGCCGCCATGACGGGGCTAGCGCTGCTCTACTCCGGGGTCTTCGTGGCCTTCTGGGCTTGCATGGTCGTCGTGGGTGAGGCAGGGCCCTGGCGGGCGGGGGACAGCATGGGGTCGACCTGGCCCGGCTGGAGCCCAGCGGGGCAAGTGGGCTACCCGGAATTCTGAGCCCCAGTACGGGCTCTGTACTCCGGGCTTTGAGACTTGCCTCACGCCTGCTGGGGCCTCTGAGTCCGACAGACGAGACCCAGGCCCCCAGCTATTTGAGGAGGGGCGCGGGCGGCGGTGGCCAGGGGCCATGGGAGCAGCACCAGCCCCTTTCTGTCACTGCCGTCATCTCCTTTCCTAGCTGCTGTCGTCCCGTTTTTGCTGCTGACCGGCCTGCTTGGGTCACAAGCCGGCTGCTCCAGTTCCTCTTTTCCTGGTGGTTTTGCCTTCCCCTACCCACTGCATGTTGGGTAAACAGTGGCCCGGGCTGGGCCGGCGGGATCTGGTGGGGCCAGGCTAGAGCATTTGCTCCTTCCTTTCCTCCACGGTATCAAGGCCTGCCGGTGGCGTGCGTGTGGAGGATCTTAGTCTGGAAGGTGGTGTCGTTGAGGGAGATACGTTACTGAGGGAGTGGCCGAAAATGGAGACCTGAGCAGAGGAATCTGTATGGACAGCTGTACTTTCACCTGGGGTCTAGCTACTTCCTTGCCTTGGATATATGCAGACCTTTGGGGAGGTGGCCCGTCACCTGGGTAGCTACTTCTTCTCTAGGTTGGGGAGCTTCTCTCTAGAGAGCAGCACCTAACCCCTTTTTTTCTCACTGCTGCAGGAATCTGCTACACCATTTTTGACTTGGGCTTCCGCTTTGATGTGGCATGGTAAGGGAGGGCAGGGAAAATCCCCCTAGGAGCTGCTTCTCTGCAGCCTTCCCTCTTCTCGGATCTGAGCCCCTCCCCTACACCGCTCCCAGCTACCTAGGACATGGACCTTTGGGAGATACGAAGTTTATTGTTGCAGCACCCAGGACTGGTGGGGTTAGAGGGTAGTTGGGAGGCTAAAAATTTTGTGCCCCTTTTCCCTGCCTGGGCTGAGTTGCTTTCTTTCCTGTCTCCACATTAGGTTCCTGACTGAGACTTCACCCTTCATGTGGTCGAACCTAGGCATTGGCCTAGCTATCTCTCTGTCTGTGGTTGGGGCAGCCTGGTGAGTGTTGGGGTGGTGGGACTTGGGGGAGGGGCTGAGTCATGGCAGGTGGTGTCACTGGGTTCTTAGTCACCATGGGGACAGTGACAGCTTGGGCTCTGCTCATCATCAGTTTCTTACCCTTCCACCAGGGGCATCTACATTACTGGCTCCTCCATCATTGGGGGAGGGGTGAAGGCCCCCAGGATCAAGACCAAGAACCTGGTCAGGTAGGCATAAGGGTCCTTGGAAAGTTGTCAGAACTAGCTGTGTTGGGAGCTGCTTGTGTGTTCGACATGACATACTGCTTCTGCCAAGCCTCGTGGTGGGGTGGGATGTTAATGGGGGAAAGGTTGGTTTCTCTCTCATCTCTTTCTCCTCTCCACCCTCTACTCCCACCTCTGCTTCTACCAGCATCATCTTCTGTGAGGCTGTGGCCATCTACGGCATCATCATGGCAATTGTCATTAGCAACATGGCTGAGGTATGGAAGACCAGGGTGGGGGAGGTCATCCATTCTAGTATGTTCTACACATTGCTTTGGAGGTGCATAGTTGGTCATTTCTGATTACTTTTCTGCCTCCCTCAGCCTTTCAGTGCCACTGACCCCCAGGCCATTGGCCATCGGAACTACTATGCAGGTAGGTGGGTGAGTATGAGTGAAGGTGAAAAGCCCTCCTACCTCCCAGCTTGGATTCCACATTTTGATGTGCTTTCACATACTTTGGCCTGCTTTGCAGAGTTGGGGTGGACGTTGGCTCTGTTAGCCCACATTGGGCCTTGTCTTCATCTCCCCCTGTGCCTAGCTGGGCCTCAGGGTACCCCCTCTCTGTCCTCCCAGGCTACTCCATGTTTGGAGCTGGCCTCACAGTGGGCCTGTCCAACCTCTTCTGTGGAGTCTGCGTGGGCATCGTGGGCAGTGGGGCCGCCCTGGCTGATGCTCAGAACCCCAGCCTCTTTGTAAAGATTCTCATCGTGGAGATCTTTGGCAGCGCCATCGGCCTCTTTGGGGTCATCGTCGCAATCCTTCAGGTGCCCAATCCCCCTTTGGGGCCTCTGTATCCTTGTGCCCAACCTAGCCTTACCCTCCTTCTGTAGAAGCCAAAGTGTTCCTTGTCTCTACCTATAACTGTAGAACCCCCCCCAAACAGCTTCCACCTCCTCATTCCCATCTTCTCATTTTCTCCTTTTGAGGCTTTCAATTTGTTTTTGTCTCTGAGGTGGTGTCACTGACAACAATCCTATCTTTTCTCTAATGCCTTGTATCTGTAGAGTTCTCATTTGGCCTCTTTCTGTCATTTTGTTTGTCCTCCTCTTCTTATCTCCTGTCTCTGTATTTGTTTGTGGTCTAGACTGAGTTGCAATTTTGTCTGTGTCTGTCTCGGTGTGTCTAACTGTGTCTGTCAGAGCCTGTGTGTATCTCTACCTGTGATGGTCCTGCCAGTAGGAAAGCATATCTGAAGTGTGTGTTTCGTGTGTGTCTAATAGTATGTGGGTTTGTGACTAAGGATCAGCCTGAGGCCTGAGCATGAGTCTTGGTAAGTAGCTCTGTCCACATGCCACTTCTCTCCATTTGTCCCACAGCCTAACTATGTGGTTGTCTGACTGTCCCTGTTCATCAGTGTATCCATCACAGTGTGTCCATCCTAGTCAGTCATCCATCTGTTGGGGTCTGTCCATCCACCTATGGGTTTGCTAGGTCTGATCTCTGTCATTTGTCGCTGTCTTATCTATTCCTCTGTCCCTGCCTGATTTCTCCTGTTCTGTTTTTTGCAGACCTCCAGAGTGAAGATGGGTGACTAGATTCTCTGTGTGGGTGAGGCCGTGCCTCACTCTTATTTATTGCTGGTTTTCCTGGGACAGCTGGAGCTGTGCCCCTTAGCCTTTCAGGGGCTTGGTGTTCAGGGCCCTTCCTGCACTCACCACTTGCTGCCTGCCAACTTGGAGGCACTGCAGTCCAGGCTGAATCCTCAGTGCGGGGAGAGGGCTGCTGAGGGCGACTATGTGTGCAACTGTGCACGTGTGTCCCCCACCTCCACCCCCAACCCATCTTCCCAGTGTTTGTGAAATAAACGTGGTATTTGTCGGGGTCAGTGCATCTTGTTGCCTGCTTGCGCCACCTTTCACAGAGGAAGGGTAATTGAGCCTGTGCTCCTCAACTTCATGCTAATCTCTTGCCAATTTTCTGACTCTGTACATACCTTCTCTGCTCTGGACAGAGCTGGCTCTTGGGTGGGGAGGGCTCTGTAGCCCCTAAACCTCTTCGTTGAAGAGGGGACAAGGCAGTCCGGGGATATGAGCCCCTGGGTATGTTTGTGCCTGGGGTCCTCCTAGCCTCCTGTCTTCAGCACTCTTGCCCACTAGGCCCGAATTGTCAGACCACATCTACTTCCCTGGCTCTACCCTCAGGCGTCATCACCCCTATCCCTGTGAGGCTCAGCAGCCTATCCTCGGCGTCTGTCTCTCTAGTGATAATACTATTCCAGCACCCATCCCTTCCCAGCAACCTCTACTCTGATCCTTGTTCCCAGGGCCCTATCCAGCTCCTCCTACTCTTGTCCAATCTCTAATTTTTTCCTCTTACCCAACTTGTCGTTACCCTAGAAACCCTGGCCACCTCCGGTCCACGTATTTAAAGGTCCTGTCCAACCGGCAGCCCCCTCTCTGCTGGCCAGCCTTAATCACGCCCCCGTTAGAGAGCTGACAAATTGCTAGACCCCTGCGATTTGGGGCCCAACCTCCAGGTCCCCTTCCTAGGCCCCTGCCTAGAATGAGTTCGCGCTCCAACCCAGTCCCCTCCCCACTCAGGGGCTTGACCAATCCATACCCTCTCTCCGGCCCGACCTCTATGCCAACCCGTTGGATGGGCCTAGCCAATTTCCTACGCGCCTGCCGGGTTCGGAGCCTCCTCTGTCCCCTGGCTCGGCCGCCGGCCAGGGCAGACGTCGGAGCGGCGCGCGGCGGGTGCGGGCGCGCTGGAGGCGGGGGCCGCGGGGGCGCGCGCACGGGCGCGCCGGCCGGGCCTGCCCCTCCGAGGCGCCGTAGCGCGGGAGGGAGGCGGCGGAGCTGTGGTCCGTCGGTCCGCCGGTCCGTGGGTCTGCCCGGCCGCCCGGCCCCGCCCTGCCCCCCGGGGCGGCTCGGCTCCATGGCCCGCGGCGGCGGTGGCGGGAGGCGGCCCGGGGGCCGCGGGGGCCGCTGACCGGGCGGCAGCAGGCGGCGGGGCCGGGCCATGGGGGACGGAGCCGTCCGCAGCCGCCGGAGCCGGGAACCCTGCCCGAGCCGGAGCGGCGTCCCCTGCTGAGCCCGAGCGCCGGGTGAGAAGAGGGCGCGCGCGGCCCCCCACCCAGGGCCCCGAGATTCCAGACCCGGCCCCGCGAGGGGCATCCCGAGCGCGGCCCCGAGACCCCAACCCAGGACCCGGTGAGAAAGACACTGGCGGCTAGACCCCGGCCTGGCTTCCCCCACCCCCCCCTCCCCAGCCCCAGCCCCCCTCCTGGGCTCCTCCGCCGCCCCCAGCTGGCCTTCCTCATTGTCCTCGCTCGCCCCGGCCTCGTGGTGCGGGAGGCGCTCCATTCACGGTTCCCCTTCGCCTCGGCCCCCGCCCTACATCCACTCCCTGCAGTCCACACCCGTCACCCCCAGGCTCCACACCCACCGGTTTCTGCTGCCTCCCCCGTCCTAGGGTGCCACGTGTTCAGCCTCCCAGCCCCGCCCAAACGCACCCCTCAGCCTGGCCGCCAGCCTGACCCAGAACCCCTGCCCCGGAGGGAGGGGTGGGAATGTTTGCACGTGGGTCTGGGTGTGAGCTGCCTGGGAGTCTGGATGGATGGCTGTATACGTCCAGGAGCAGCGGCTTTGTTTGTGAGTGTGTGACTCCTTGTGTTACTGTCACCCGGGTGTGTCTGTGACTCTATATGTAGTTGTCTGTGTGTCTGGGCATGGGTGACTATAGCTGGGACCAGGGTGTCCATGTGGTTCTGTGTGTCTGTGAGTGAGAGTCACCCTGCTCCCTGAAGCACTGCCAGAAGTGGTTGCTGCTCTGTTGGAGCCATGGCCCAGGCAAGACCCCTTCCTGCCATGCCCTGTGCTGTGCCCCTGTCTCCAGGGCCCAAGCATCCCTGTTCTGGGAATCAGACCAGCTGTGCTAGGCAGGCCCCAGAGCCTTTGTCCCAGCCTCAAGGGGGCTGGCCTTGAAGTCTGAGATGAGGGGTGTCCTCTGCCCCACCCTGTATTTTGGCCTTGCGCTCCAGTGGAAAGGGATCCATATTTGGGTCCTCTGGATGCTGAGGGCCCCTTCCCAGCCTGGGCCCAGCTGGCCTAGCCTGCTTGCTGCTGGGACCTGAATGACCAAACCATTTCCCACCATGGCTCCTGGAAGGACTAAATGAAGTCATGAGTATAAAGTGCTCCTGCATGGTAGGTACTCAGTACTCATAAGTGGTCTCCCTTCCCCCTTCCCCAAGCCATGAGTCGGGTTGAGGATGCTACCCTGTGGGATGTCTGTTTTCTGGTGCACAGGTACACATGTGGGTCTATAGATAAACATGTTTCCATGCTTAGGTATGAACCAGCATGATAAGAGTTCACATGTCTGTGTTCTTGGGAATATGTAGGTATGTGTGTAGAGTTGAGCAATAAGGGTTTGTACCCGAGTGTGTGTGTCGGTGAAGTCAAGGAAGGTAAGTGTATGTGGCTTAGTGGGGTGTGCCTGAGGATGTGCGAGTACTGAGTTGCCAGGTACTGTGTCTGGGTGTCTGTTTCCAGGTAGGATGTGAGTCCGTGAGTGTCAAAGGGTGGGAGCAAATAGGTGTGATGTGTGTGTCCGTGCCTGTGAGCAGCTGGGCAGGTGGAGGGTGGGCAGCCTTGCCGGCCCTGCCCTGACTTGCTGGGTCTGTCTCCCTCACACCCTGCTCAGGCCGGCAGCCGGATGCCCGGGCCCACTGGACGGGCCGGTGGCCACCTGCGGGATGAGCAGACTGCTGGGGGGGACGCTGGAGCGCGTGTGCAAGGCTGTGCTCCTTCTCTGCCTGCTGCACTTTCTCGTGGCCGTCATCCTCTACTTTGACGTCTACGCCCAGCACCTGGCCTTCTTCACCCGCTTCAGTGCCCGTGGCCCTGCCCGTGCCCTCCACCCGGCTGCCAGCAGCAACAGCAACTGCTCCCGGCCCAACACCACTGCCCCCAGCTCTGGGCTCCCTGAGGTCCCCAGTGCCCGGCCTGGTCCCACGGCTCCTGTGCTGCCGCCCTGTCCTGACTCACCGCCTGGTCTGGGTAAGCCTGGAGGGTAGGGTCTGCCTGGAGGTGGGGAAGAGAGTCTTACAGTTTGACTGGGGAAATGGAGTCTGGACTCACAGGGGTGCCAAGGGTCCAGATCTGCTATAAGAGGGCTATTCTTGGGGTTCCCTTGCCCACGCCCAGGCTGGAGGAGTGAGGGGGTTGATGTCCCTGGATTCTGGCCAAGGCCCTGATTCCTGACACTGTCCTGCCTGCAGTGGGCCGACTGCTGATCGAGTTCACCTCCTCCATGCCACTGGAGCGGGTGCAGAGGGAGAACCCAGGAGTGCTTCTGGGCGGCCGCTATACACCGCCTGACTGCACCCCAGCCCAGACAGTGGCGGTCATCATCCCCTTTAGACACCGAGAGCACCACCTACGCTACTGGCTCCACTATCTACACCCCATTTTGAGGCGGCAGCGGCTGCGCTATGGCGTCTATGTCATCAACCAGGTGCGCTATCTGTGGTCCCTGGCTGGACACTAGCTACCAAGGAACCTGTGTGCACCTGTAGATGTGCCTGCCCATAAGGGCGTGGAGGTTATGTGCATGTTGGTGCGTATGTGGGTTGGGGGCATTTGTGGTCCTTGTCTGCCCACAGTAGTGTGGATGTTTGAACATACATGGGCACGGATGCGTCCATGTTTGTCAGTGTACACAGGAAGATTTGGGTGTGTGAGGGAGTCTACGTGCATGTGAATGTTGGCACGCACACTGGCGGGAGTGTGCATAGCCTCAGAAGGGGGAGAGCCCTGCCCCATGGCGGTGGAGGCCTAGGGTGTGCTGATGAGGAGGAGCTGTCACGGGCCTCAAAGAAAGGGAAAGTTAGACCCAGGGGACTCAGCTCAGTGCCTGAGCCCTTCGGTGGGCCTGGTAGGGCTGGCCACTTGGTCCCAGGGAGGATCTGACACAGGCCCACAGAGACCTCCCAGACATGGGTTCCCGCAGACTCTGGGCGGATGATGTGTGAGTGGAGTTGGAGCAGGGGCTGTGGGAGCACAGAGGGGCCTGGTCCAGCCCGGGGTTGGGAAGCAGTTGCTGAGACAGGTCCTGAGGGATGAACAGGTGTCAGGGACTGGAGAAGGCCAGCATCCTAGGCAGAGGGACCTGGAGGACACAGGGCCCAGCCAGAGAGCTGGTCTCATGTGTTTGGTAACTATGGGCTGAAGTGTGGGGTCCAACATGCAGGCTGAGTGGCAAAGATGAGGCTGGAGGGGTTAATGGAGACCAAACCAAAAAGGGTCTTGGGGCAACATTAAGCAGTTGGATTCTAGCCCGAAGGTGGTGGGGCACCATTATGAGGTTGTAAGGGGGGGAGTGACACATATGTTTGCTTTTTAAAAAGATTGCTCTAGTTGCATGTGGCAAGTGGGTGGAAGGGGGAGACCAGAGGCAGGGTGACCACTTAGGAAGAGAGAACAGTGCCTGTGAGGAGGGCAGCAGTCATGGGGATGAAAGGGGAGATGTTATAGAGAGTGAGAAAAGAGTGATGTTAAGATAGTGCGAAGGTTTCTGTCTTGGCTGTTTGCTGTGGGGGTGGCCATGCCTGTGAGTGAGACGGGGACACAGGAGCTGGGCCAGGTCTGGGGAAGTGTGACTCTGAATTCTTCTTGCATGTCATGAGTTTGAGTGCCTGTGGGAAGTACAGGAGGAATGTGTAGCAGGCAGACAAATGAGTTTGGACCAAGGAGGGAGGTTTGCCATGGGGAGAGGGATCTGGGAGCACTGGTGCATGGATGGTCCCTAAACCAACAATGTCTGGCCTGCTCAGGGAGCAAGGGACATGCGAGGAGAAAGCCAGCACTTAAGGGATGGGTGGAGAAAGAGAGGCTGCTCCAGAGGCTGAGAGGATTGGCCAGACAGGCGGGCAGAGCCCAGGAGAGTGCGGTGTCCCGGAAGCCCGGCAGTCAGTGTCAGGAAGGAAGCGTGGCAGCTGCGTGAGCGCTGTGGGGGAGTGAGGAGGGACGTGGACAAGAAGCGTCCAGTGGATTTAGCAACAAGGTGGGCCCAGCGAGAGCCATTTCAGGGGCATGGTGGGGGCGGAAGCAGATTGCAGTGGGTTGAAGAAGGAATTGGATTTGACGAAATGGAGATAACCAATTGGAGACAACTCCTTCTAAAAAATCTCTGCTGAGAATGGAAGGCAAAAGGTAGGGTGGTGGCTGGAGGGAGGTTTGTGATTTTCTAGATGGGAGAGTATTGAGCACGTTTATGAGCCATATGGGGGAAACCTAGGGCTCCTGGCTGGTGAGACAGGTCAGAGGGAGTGCTGATGGGCCAAGAGGAGGTGACAGTCCCTCCCAGGGCCGGCAGAAGGGAAGGCGCAGGAGAGGGAAGGCAGGGAGCAGGGGGCTGAGCAGTCCAGGGGAGCAGCTCCCACCCCACCAGGCCCAGGCCAGACCTCCTCTCCAGGAGCCTTTCTGGCTGTAGCCTGGAAGTCGTGGGTTTGGGCTGGGGCTCAGGGGTCAGTCCCTCCCGTTGAATGCTCCCTCCTCTGCCCAGAATTTGGTGCTTAAGCCTCCATGGCCTGGATCCCTGTAGCCCTGTTCTCAGTGGACCCCAGGCTCGCTGGGCTGTGACTGCCTGTAGGCCCTCTCCTTGTCATTTTGTTGCGGGGACAAGTGCATCTAGTTCAGTCCTGTCCTGGTCTCAGAGGCTGCCCAGGGAGTTGGATGCAGATCCAAAAGAGCCAGCGGGGGCAAGTGCCTGAGGCTCGATGGCTCAGTCCCGGTGGGCTGACACTGGGCGTCTGGGCATTCATTGTTCATCTCACTTCATGACTGTATGCTCAGCAGGGATAGGGACCAGGGCTGCTCGTCTCCAGAATCTTCCCTGGCACCAAGGCCACAGGGTGTCTTCGAGTGAGCGAATGGGATGAGAGCTCTACACAACCATAACCGGTTAGCGGACGTTGGTATAAACGAAGCGCAGAGGAGGGAAGGAGGAAGCATACTGGGGCGGGAGGTTCGATCAGGGGAGCCTTTCTGGATGTGAGTTTGAAAGCAAAGGAGAGCATTCCAGATGGGGACACTGCCAACCCCAAGGCCCGGAGGCAGGCAAGGCCGGGAGTTCTGGGGCTGGTGAGGAGTGCAGTGTGGCTGGGCCTTAGGATCTGAGGGCAGTGGCCAGGGATAGACCGGAGCCAGATCTGGAATAGAAGCTGGACTTGATCCTGAGAGTCTGGAGGAGCCACGGGCAGGGAGTAGTTCCCCAGGGACTGCTCTGGAGAGCGGTAAAGTGGCAGGTGCTGCTGGTCACAGACTCAGAGCTGACCTGCCCTCCCCCTGCCCCAGCATGGTGAGGACACCTTCAACCGGGCCAAGCTGCTCAACGTGGGCTTCCTAGAAGCATTGAAGGAGGACGCCACCTATGACTGCTTCATCTTCAGCGACGTCGACCTGGTCCCCATGGATGACCGCAACCTGTACCGCTGTGGCGACCAGCCCCGCCACTTTGCCATTGCCATGGACAAGTTTGGCTTCCGGTGAGGGCTGTCTTCTCAGCTAGACTCAGACCGCCCTGCCCCCGCACTCCCAGGCCCAGTGCCCTGTTTGCTCCTGGCCCTGGCCCTGGCCCCGGCCGAGACCCCTCTGGCTGGGCCGGATCCTCCCTGGCCCCAGCTGCACATTCCTGCCACTCCCTGTCCTTCATCTTGAATCCCCTTGGGACCCTTACTGACAGCTGCCATCCCGTGCTACAGGCTGCCCTATGCTGGCTACTTCGGAGGTGTGTCAGGCCTGAGTAAGGCCCAGTTTCTGAGAATCAATGGCTTCCCCAACGAGTACTGGGGCTGGGGCGGTGAGGATGACGACATCTTCAACCGGTGAGTAGGGATGGGATGGGGAGTAGACTGGCTGGGTGAGGGTGTGAGCTGGGTGGGGCTCCTTGCCCTTCCCAGTGCCTGCTCCAGTCAGTCTGTCCCCATCCTCAGGATCTCCCTGACTGGGATGAAGATCTCACGCCCAGACATCCGGATAGGCCGTTACCGCATGATCAAGCATGACCGGGACAAGCATAACGAGCCCAACCCTCAAAGGTGACCCCCTCCAGCACCCCTGACCCCAAGGGTCCCCAATCCCTGACACCCTTGAGGTGGCCTCCAAGTATCCTTGACCCCTGAGAGGTGACTCCCAGTGCCACTGATCCTCAGAGGTGATCCCAAGGCCCTAGACCCCTGACTCCTAGAGGTGACAGCTGGCACCCCGATCCTTGTCCCCCACCCCCAGCTCAGCTTCAGCCCCAGATATTGCCTGCCCCTGGCCTGATGCCTAGAGGTGACTAGAAATGAAAGTCAGGGCTCATTGAGTAGATTGCATTCCTATTGGTGCCCTCGCAGTCCTCACTGGTGTACCTTACATGACCTCTGCTTATACTGGCCCTGCCAGAGCAGATAGGATGAAAGATAGCAGGCACTGGGCACGGCTCCTGGGCACCTGACAAAGGTGGCCCAAGCAGTGTCGGACAGGGCATGGAAAGATAGTGCAACGCCCCTGAGGTTGGAGGAGGAAGCTCCATTTCTTAGGAGGTGGCCACATTTGGTGCCTGGGGCTGGCGGGGAGAAGGGCCTGAAGGATGTGTCAACATAGACAAGGGCTTCCTGGGCTTCATCGTACTGCTTTGTGACTGTCTGGTACTAAACCTTATGGGGACAGGGGACCCAGAGCAGTCATCCCCAATCCCAGCTCTCCCTCATGAAATTTGTTCTAGGCAGGGAGACAGACAGTTACAGTACAAGGAGATCAGGGCAAAGTGCTATCCTGGCAGAAGGGGGAGTGATGTGGGAGACTTCCTGGAGGAGGTGATGGCAAACTGGAATTTGAAAAGAGATATTCATTCAGCAGATGTTTGTCTCATGGCTACCTTGGGCACAGTGCTATATTCACCAGGCTGATGGAGGAGCCTCATGTGGATAAAGGGAATCATATTCATAAGAGTCTGGAATGTGAACATGCATGAGACCGTTTGGCTGTAAGATCTCTGAAGGCTGGTAGTGACAGGAGGGGGATCAGTGCTGGGTATTAGGGGTCTTGAATACCAACAGGTTGGGAGTTTAACTTTTGTCCCAGAGAGATTGGGGAGTCATGGAAGGGAGCAGGGAGAGGCAGGATCAGATTCGTGTTTGGGTGGCATACTCTTGGAGTTTGAGGAAGGTGAAGGGCTGGCCTGGTTGCTGGGTACAGCAGGAGAGGAAGTGGACCGGGCCTGAAGGAATCGCTGGGGCCTGAGGGGGCATGCTGGGGTAAGGACTGGGGGCAGGGGTGTACTGTGCCCCCAGCTTGGACAGTGGAGTTTTCTGCTCTGAACCCAGGGTGTAGGAATGGGGGAGGTGGGTTGTAGCGCTGATGCAGGGTTGGTGTTTGGCAGAAGACTGAGGCACTGGGGGGTGGGGAGCGATGAAAAAGTGATTCAGATAAAAACCATGGGCCGCAGGGAAGGGAAGACAGCCTGGGAGAAGAGGGCCTTCAGAGCAGCTGAGGGAGTGTGCTCAATACTGGGTGGCTCAGGAGAGGGATCCGAACTGAGCTCAGGACTGGGAGGATCAAAACACTTGAGATGTGGGAGTGGAGCTCTACAAGTACATGCGAGGAGCCTTGGTCCTGTTTTGGGAATAGCTTGTCTGGGTGCCATCATCAATTAGTGATGTCTGCCTTGGGTGTGGAAATGGAAAGATAGCAAGAAACTGCTGGCTTAAGGAATTCTGTAGATGGTGGTTCTGTCTACCTAGTTGCCTTTGCCTCAAATCCAGGAGTTCTCCTGGATTCCTCTTTTTGTCACTCTACGTATCCAAACCATCAGCAAGTCCTAACACGAGTGAGCCCACCCACCTTCCCACTTTACTACTTCTTTCTTTTTTCTTTCTTTCTTTCCTTCCTTTTTTTTCCCCCAGGGTCTTGCTCTGTCGCCCAGCCTGAAGTGCAGTGGAGTCATCACAGCTCACTGCAACCTCCAACTCCTGGGCTCAAGCGATCCTCCTGCCTCAGCCTCCCTAGTAGCTGGGACTACAGGCTCGCACCACCACACCTGGCTAGTTTTTTAATTTTTGTTGTAGAGACAGGGTGTCGCCATTGCTCAGGCTGGTCTCAAACTCCTGGCCTCAAGCAGTCCTCCCACCTTGGCCTCCCAAAGTGTTAGGATTACAGGCGTGAGCCACCTCGCCTGGTCCCACGTTACTACCTTAACCCTAGTCCACTTGGGCCACCACGATGGCCTCTAACTGGTTTCCCTGCTTCCCCCTTGTCCCTTTGTAGTTCATGGCCTGCCCCACAAACTGGGTTAAAACCCCTCAGTACTTTCTCACTTGCAGAATAAAATATGAACTGTGTACTCTGACTTACAGAGCCCTGCCCATGTGCAGTATACTCCAATCCAAGCTGGTATTATTCTGTTCTTCCACTTGGCCCATTAAGATTTAGCCACTCAGCTGTGCAAAATCTTACTCCCAGTTTAGGGTCAGCATGTGCTCTGACCTCTGCCTGGGGAATTCTTTCCCCCACCCTCAGCTCGAAGTCACACACCCACCCCTTCCAAGGCAGCCCTCTTATCTCCCTTGGCACTCTTGACCTCTTCCTTGACTGTTATTTCACTACCCTAGAGAAGCAGACATACCTGAGGAAGGACCCATCTGTCCTGGCCTTGACTGTAGCCCTGGTGCTAGAGCACAGCCTGGCACATGGGGCTGCTCAATAAGTAGCTGGTGAAGGGGTGGCTGAAGGGTGAGGAACAGAAGATGGCACAGGCTCGGGAGTAAAGCTGACACATCTGATGTAGAACACATTGCATTTGAGGTACCTGTGGGATGCCTCATGTCTGGGTCTCAGGCTTAGAAGGAAGGTCTGAGCTGAGAAGTTTGTGAGGGTGTCACAATTCTGTTTATAACCTAAGGGGGTGAGATCTGTTTTGAGGGCAGATGCAAGAACAGAAGGGTTCCTGCCCAGTCAGCGCTGGAAGGAGCCAGGATGTCATAAGCCTTTGCCCCAGAGATCCCATATTGGGTTTGGTGTTTAGCCCTGATCCAAACCATTTCATCCTGTTTAGGTTTACCAAGATTCAGAACACGAAGCTGACCATGAAGCGAGATGGCATCGGGTCAGTGCGGTACCAGGTCTTGGAGGTGTCTCGGCAACCGCTTTTCACCAACATCACAGTGGACATTGGGCGGCCCCCATCATGGCCCCCTCGGGGCTGATGTTAATGGACACAGGCTCTCAGTGCCGAGGATTGCCTGCCAGAGGACTGACCTGCAGCCTGGCTGGTGGCTGCTCTGGGGGGAACCCCCAGGACTGAGACTGGGCTCTGTTTTCTGAGGGTCTTCATTAGGCCTCCCCCCTCAGCTGCACCTGGAAGTTTCAGAACCCACTTTGGGGGGCTTCCTGCCTGGGCAGGCCCCTCAATTGTGGCCCTCTCCAGGGTCAACCCTCCTTCCTGCCCCACTCCCCCCAGCCCAGCCCAGGTCACTGTCAGGGTCGGGCCAGCCCCTGCACTGCCTCGCGGAGTGGCCTGGGCTAGGTCACTCCACCTCTCTGTGCCTCAGTTTCCCCCCCTTGAGTCCCCTAGGGCCTGGAAGGGTGGGAGTTGCGACTAGAGGGCAGTGTCTCTTCCAGGGGGAATTCTCAAATCTGAGGAACCCCTTACTCCAGGGGAGGGGAAACCTTTTTCATTTAACTGATAGGGGGCAAGCTTTGGTGTGCCCCCTGCTGAGGAGCAGCCCCAGGAGGGGACCAGAGAGGGTGCTGTGTCGCTGCCTGGGGTCTTGGGGTTGGTTGGCCTTTGCATGGGGGGCGGGTGGGGCTTGGATCAATCAGTCTGGTTCCCGCCTCCCTGTCTCAAGAAAGGAGGCAGTAGCCCCAGGGCCGGCTCGTGTTTGTACATTGCACAGAAACTTGTGTGGGTGCTTTAGTAAAAAACGTGAATGGAGCAGTCCCCTTGTCTGTTTGGGGATGGGGATCCGGGTCCCTGGACCTAGTTCCCCCGAATGTGTTGCGGTGGAAAGACACCTGGTCCCGGGCTGTCCTCATTCTCCGCTGGCCTTAGGGGGAAAACTTCACGCTGCCGCTGCCTCCGGGCCAGTCGAGAAAACGAAGCAATAAACCGAGTGGGCTCAGGTTTCTCAGTTCTTACACCTTCCCCGAGGCCAGAGGTGCTTGGGCTCTGGGCTCTGGGCTCCGGGTGGTTCCCACACCCGAGCGCCGCTCCCGCCGAGTCCGGACTCGCAGCCGGCTCACCGCGCGCCCGGCCTGGCAGGGGCGGGGCCGGCGCCTCCGAGGGGCGGGGCTGGGGTCGCGGCGTGGTTTCCCGGGTGACGGCCGCGCGGAAGAGGCGGGGTAGGACACGGATTTCCACTTCCCTGCTCCGGGGCGCCGTGGCCTGGAACCGCGGCCTCTGAGAGACTGCCAGAGAGGGGGAGAAGAGACAGCGCCAGGGACTGGCGGCTCTGGACGGGGTAATTCCGGCGGCAGGGTCCCGCGGCGGGACCTGGGTGGGGCTTGGGGGCGGGGCCTGAGTGGGCGGGGCCCGGGCTACCGGCGGGCTCGCAGTCAGTGCAGTGCTCTGAACTGCTGCCCCGTAGGTGCCAGCGGGGCACTGTGGCGCTGGCGGGCCATGCCCCGGGACTCCCCGTCGCTGTGGGAGCTGGTGGAGGAGCACGTTCCGCTCCCGGAGCGGCCCGAAGTGAAGAGGATTCTGGGGGAGGCGGCGGTGGACCTGAGCCTGGAGCTGTGGGCGGAGGTGGGGAGTGAGAAGGTGGGCCACGCCCCAGGCCTGCCCCACCGCTCGTCTCATTTTCCTCCTCAGGTCTCTGACCTTGCCCGGTAACTCCCGAGGTCTTGTCAGACCTTACTGTCTGCCCTACCCTTCACTCCCCCAGGCCCCCACCCCACTCCTGTCACCTCCCTCCCCAGTTGCAAGGCGTTCCAGCTCTCCTTGCAGGTGGCGATGTTACGGGCACTGCTCCAAGAGTCTCGATCCTCCCAAACCCTCAGCTCACACCGCATCTCTGACCCCTCCTCTCTTCTGGCACCGTCGCCCCCCCTAAGGGACCTCGTGCGCCAGGAACTCCGGCAGCTGCTCCAGGGTCTCCGCCACAAGGCCATCTGCGAGGGCAGGTGGGAGCCTCAGGCCTGGGCCCTATCCCCGAGACATCAGGTGGGCTGGCGCTGCTCCTGACAAGGAGCCGCGGTCGCCTTTCCTGTGGTTTCCTGAAAGGAGCCCCTCAGCTTCCTTCATATGCACCTTCTGCAGGGACCAGGCTCAGGCTTGGGTCCAGTATAGCCCCAGGGTCCTGCGCTTTGCCTTGGAGGAGCCCAGGTGTGATTTGCCAGAACGAGAGATAGTCCAGATGAGAGCTGGTGAACCCAGGTAAAGTGCTGGTAGGAGAGGAGGGATCTGTCCCCTCTTGGCAGTGGGCCCCAGCCAGCTGGTGGGTTCCCCCTGGCTCCATGGAGGAGCTGGACGCTTTTACAGCCACTTGTGATGGAGATCAGCACATGAGGGCTATGGAAACCCAGAGGTTTCCTAACCTAACACCTAACCAGCCTGGGCACAGGCAAGGCTTCCCGGAGAAAGTGACTGGTTTGACCTGGGTGTTGTAGTATGAAAAGCAGCTTTCCGGCAGATGAAAGAGAGAAGAGCTTTGCAGGTAGAGGGAGGAAAGGAGGCCATGTCCAGTGGGCAGTTGTTCCTCAGGCCTAGAGAACAGCAGCAAGGGCAGGGCTACAGCAGTAGGGACAGCTGAGGGGGAGGGCGGCAAGTGGTATTTACAGCTGGGACTGAATGAGATACATGTTCATAAGAAGTGGATAGTAACAGCTTCTTATTTTAATCCTCACACAGCCCTGGGAGGTGGGCAATATCCCCATTTTACACACGAGAAAACTAACGTTCAGAAAGAATAAGTGATTTGCCTGAGGTCTCACACAGTGAAGGTTGGCATTTGCAAACCCAGGCTCCCAAACTCTTACTCATTGCACTACACTACGTTGCCTTTGCGAGAAAACGCACAGACTTGTCCAGGAGAAGTGCTATTTGTGTCCTGAAGTCCTAGCGTGGGCAATATGGGGATAGTGATGTTGATTTCATCTGCCAGCAGCAGTCACAGGGACCTCAGCGTTTTCAAGGACCAACTGAACGTGTCCAACATTGATCAGGTTGCCAGACACCTGAGGTGAGGCCGAGGGGCACCTGAGTGTGTGTAGGTGGGGATGGAGACAGGACAGGAGACAGGGACGGGTCCTGAGGTGCTGGGGTGTCGTACCTGGTGTCAGGCTGAGTAGTAGGACAGAGCCAGTTGCTGCAGAGCTAATGAGGTTGCTACCAGGAGGTAGCCAAGGACAGATGTCAGAGAGGCCAGAACCCTAGGAGTTTTATCCTGACACAGGGTGAGGGTGGAGGGTAGCCACATAAGGCGAAAGGGTTTTAAGCAGGGGAAGGGCTGTGATGGAGGCAAGAAGAGTCACAGGCCAGGGCAATAGTGCAGAAGAGAGAGGATGGTGGCTGCCAGGGTGGGAGCTGTGAGGTGGGCAAGGAGGAGACACATCCTCTCCAGAAAGAGACTGCTGGGGGCCGGAAGTTTATGCTGGGGCAGCCGTCGGGCAGCAGAGAGCAACGTGGGCTGAGAAAGTAAGGGCTGGAGGGGCTCTCAGTGAGGCTGGAGGCTGGGACCATGTGGTGGGCTTGGCTGAGACTTAGTTCTGCAACATTGGATCTGGCTGCCATGCTCCTCGTGTCCCAGGGGCCTCCTGGAAGAGGAGTGTCGCACCTTGGAGAGGGAGATCCCCATCCTGCAGGTGAGCCGCAGCCCTGGGCCTTTCCCCAGAGCCTCACTGCTGAGTGTAAACACATGCTTCTCGCCTGGGTGTATGCATGTGTCTTCGTACATATGTGCACATAAAGGTGTGTGACTCCTGCATCCATGTCTCGCGTGTGACATTGTGTGTTTGTGTGAAATCCTAGAAGCCCAGGATTGTGGTTGAGTGCTGAAGTCCAGCAGGTTCAGACTAACCTGCTGCATTTGCCTCAGGTCTTCCGCCTCCTTTCTTCACCTAAGTCTGGGTACAGGCCCCACCACCATCTCACTAAACTCCGCTTTCCGGCAGGGCTGGAATACCCTCGGGGGCTGCCCTCATGGCTGTTGGGCTGAGGGGGCTGCACGGGTTCATTCCTGGGCCCTGGCCTAGGGATGTTGGCCTTTGTATCCTCCCTTGTCCCACCCCTCCTTGAGGCTGGGCACTGACCCAGCTCTCCCTGCAGCGCTGCCTGGAAGAGGAGTCCTTGTGGGCTCGCCACCCCTCTGAGGCAACCCTGGAGCCCACCCTGGCAGGTGAGGACCCTGGGCAGACCCAGAGCACCCAGCCTCTTGTTCTCTGCCCTGCACTTGCACACACCCTGGAAGAGCTGGGCACCGTGACTCAGCTGTCTCTGTCCTCCAGAGCTAAAGCAGCAGAGAAGTGCCATGGAACAGGAGCTGCAGGCATCTCTGGGGCCTTCTTGTGTCTCTTCCGACCACAGGTAAACCAACGCAGGTAGATGGCCAGGCAGGGTGGGCCGAAGGGTCAGGCCACCGCTTCCTTACAGTTCCTCTCTCCTGTCCAGGCAGTGGCCCTTGGGGTCCTCCACTCAGGGCCTCAGACCCCTTCCTTGCCTCCGTGGGGCTGCTGGAGTTTGGGCCGCGCCTCTCCAGTGCCACCTGCCTGCACCTCCTTTGGAGCGCTGTCCCCGACCTGGAGGCCAGGCCACCAGCTGCCGCTGGGGACGGCAGCTTCAGTGCAGACCCAAGGAAGGGCCAACTTCCACCCCAGTGTCCAGTGCGGTGCCCCAGGCGCCAACCTGAAGGGCAGGTCACAAAGTAGTCTTCTGTTCCTGCTGGAATGCGCCCTATCTGCTGCTGCCTCTTGGCTGCCATGGCCCAGCCACCTTCAGCTGGAGTCTTGGATGAGCTCTTGCCAGGACCCCAAGGCTGTCTGTCTGTCTGGCCTTTGCCCCACCCCCTTGCCAGATCCCTGTATCTGGGGCTGTGTGGCTCGGCATCTGTCCCAATGCTCAAAGCCTTTGGCCTTTCTCCTACAGACAGAGGTCCCATCCCAGCCTTGACTCTCGTTCCCTGGGGGACCCAGACAAAGCACAGCAGCAGCCCAGAGACAGGAATAGAAATTTCATTAAAATCTATGGACTTTAAAATCCTAGTGGTGCACGATGGGCGGGGGTGGGCGGCGCACCGTTATTGCTACAGAGGATTAGAGGTGGCTTGGCGGGGGCTGTCACTGCACAGAGGGCACAGAGGACGGACAAACAGACACTGCAGTGTTGGGAGGAGGAGCTCTGGCTCCAGAGAGGGGATGGGGGCACATGGGCTGGGGCCATTTGGCACATGAACAAGGGCAGCATATTTGGGAAGACGGGGCCTTTAGCCTGGTCGGGGGGAAGAGGGTGTCGTGCAGGGTCCCCTTCCCCAGGGTACTGGACTTGAGCCTCCTGTTGAGCAGCCCCCACCCCTGTCCCCCAGAAACAAGTGCTTTGGGCAGGCTGCTGGGTCATGGCCTCTGCTGGCTGGGCCTGACAGCCAGGGCTGGGATGAGGGACAGAGACCCCAGAGCAGCCGAATGAGGTGCAAGCAGGCCTGGAAGACGGATTGGACCCGAGGCTGGGGGTGAGGGGTGGCAACCACAGATAATACAATTTTTACAAAAATAATTACACAGATAAACAGGGCTGGGCAGTACAGCCTGACAAGTAACACTGCGCAGCCCCCAGCCCCTCCCCCTGCCCCCAGGTAGGAAGATCTAAATTTGCCTGGGCAGAGGTTGGAGTCTGCTCAGAGGGCAGGAACACTGGTCATGGGGCTGGAGGCCCAAGGAGGGGACAGGTGGGGACCTACCCAGAGCCTCAGCTCAGGGCAGAGTGCGAGGGCATCAGAGGCCATGTAAAGCCAGGCAGGCCACGGAGGACCTGGCCCGAGACCTCTCCAAAGTGCTTTGGGCTCCCCAGCAACCCACCCCTTGTGACCCCCACCCCCAGCTGCCATCTTGGCATCCAAAGGACGTGTAAACACTGGGGACACGAGCACAAATGACCACACTAGCAGTGGTGGCCAAGGTGACAGCAGCCGTCCTGGCCAGGGTGTGGCAGGGGGCAGGCAGTGACACCTGTCCACTGCCTCCCCAGTCTCTGTGGTGGGAGCACAGGGTGGTGGTGGGGCCACTCCCCTGGCAGCTGTGCTCATATCCGGGAGTCCTGGAGACGGCCGGAGCCATTACTGCCCACCATGGGGATCTGGGCCTTGTCCGGGTGCAGCAGCTGGACCTCGAACCCATCTTCAGGAGAGGGGGCTATGGTGGGGGCATAGCGCCCAGTCCGGTGCTCCAGGAGGGCAGGGCCCCAGTCTCTGCTTGGTTTTGTGGCATTTTTCAAACGCTGCATGAGAGGTAGGCATGGGACGCAGGGGTTGGGGCGAGTCAGAGGGAGCCTTTAAGCCCCATCCATCCCCCCCTCGCCTGGCTGCGCAGCCCTCACCTGGAGGAGGGTGTCCCCATCTGTGCGGCAGAGCTGGAACAGGGCGTAGAGTGGGATGCACAGGACGGAGGACAGAGCCATGAGGAAGCCGATGGCCACGGCCCAGCCCGGGTACTGGTAGTGGTTGTAGGTGATGGGCCGGTACTGGATCACCGTGAAGACGAGAATGAACTACAAGGGGCGAGTGGGAGTGGGCGTGAGGCCCATCCAGGGCCCCGCTCAGACCCAGGCATCCCTCCTATCAGCACCCTTTCCTCTCCGGCTCCCCAAGCTCGAGAGGCATTTCAGGCAGGGCAGGGCGATTCAACATCCGGCCAGTGGAAGAAGCAGGTGGAGCCGGGATCTGGGTTACGGTGGGCAGCAAGGCACTATGGGAGGGGAGAGGTCTTTTTTCGCCATAGTCCTCAACTGGCCAGACAATAGTCAAGCTGCTGCTGCCTCTGGGAGCCAGTCAGTTCTGCTCAAAGACTCGCTGTGGCTCCCTATTGCCTAGCGAGGTAAGGAGGCCAAATCCCCGGCTTTAGGCTTTCACCTTGCAAAGTGCCCTCGGGCTTGTCTTGCTGCCACATCGTCAGCGTTTCCCTTACACCCAGCACTTCCCACCCTCTCTTCATTTACTGGGGAATCACCCTCTGCACCTGCCTCCATCAAACCCTAAGCCAGTGCCACCTCCTCCTTCAAGAAGCGCCCCAGGTTCCCCCGTCTCCTTTTTCTGAAGGGCCTCTGGGTGGCATTTGCCATCTGCATCCCTTAGAGTTACTTTGTTTAATGTTTCCCCGCAGACCTGGGAGTTCCTGGGATTGCATCAGCTCAGGGTCTCCAGTGCCCAGTACGGTGCCTGGCACAGTCTCATTTGTTCATGTGAATGGATTTGTGCAGAAGGCAGAGGGGGATGGGGGAGAGGGCAGGGTGAAGCCCTGCCCATCTGTGGCTGTGGAGACTGACATTCAGCCCGGGGAGGCTCCGAAGGCTAGAAGTGGTGAGTGTCATGCTATGGATGCTCCAAGAGATGGGAAATAAAGCCTGTGGCCGCAGCAACAAAAGAAGTGAAAGGAGGCAGAGGGCCGGGCCTGTGGCTCACCGGCCACCCGGAGGGACTCGGGGGTACCTTGGTGTGCCAGGAGGGCTCAGTGTCCTCCTCCTGGGCCTTCAGCCATGTCCTGGGGCTCCTCTGGCCTTCCTTGTGACCAAATTCTAGAGTGCAAGACCCACATCCAAATGGGGGGACCCCCTCCTGGGACGCTGTACTGCACACAAGTTTCCCGAATGGAACTAGATTCTTTTCTACATCTGGAAAAACCCCTTGTTTGAGCTGACAGAAAGATGGAGTTCGTCAGAAAGAGCTTTTCAGAAATATAAAGAAGCAAAGCCCGGAAAGGAACCACAACAGCACAAAAACAGATGTGGCCACGGAGCCCAGAGCCCACGCCCCGTAAAGGTAACTCCAGCCTGGCTTCCTGGGCAGAGAGGGCACTGCCTGCTTTGCTGCAGCCTCAGGGAGACACCAGACCCAGGCGGAGGCCGCGCCTGCAGAGCCTTCTTGTGCCTGCCTCCTTGCTGCCTCCTGCCCTGGCAGGTGCCCCAGGGGTGTCCCCAGGATGGCACTGTGTTCTGAGTGTGGGGAGCACCCTCCCCTGCTGAGCTGCCCTCAGGCCACAGCCTAGAGGGCTCAGTGCTGCTCAGTGGGGCCTGCCCTCCCCAGACTCCCCACTGGCAGGAGACTTCCGCTCCTCCTGTTTCAAGGCTGGGCCATTGGCCAGAGCCGGTGCCTGTGCCAGGCTTGGGAACATCCCACGCTCCTCAGCCCTCCGCGGGCCTTTCATTCAGAAACATAAGCCACAGTGGAAGTGCGGTGCCGAGCCCCCAGTGGCACTGAGAAACATGACAAGAGCGTGACACCAGACGCTGCTCTTGCTGCTAGGCCAACCCTCTGACTGTCACTCAGAGGTAGCCCTGCCTCTTCTCTGTGGAGTGACCATCACCCTTCTCTCCTGCTTCCCACCCGGACAGAAAGGAGTTGAATCACATGGATTTAGCTCTGGGCCACCCTCCCTCTCGTAGAGGTGCCTCTAGCACAGCGCTGGCCCAGCCCGCAACCTCTGAATTGGACGACCTGATCTGAGTCATGGCTCTGCCTCTCATTAGCTGTGGAACCATGGGCCAATTACTAACATCCCTGTGCCTCAGTTTCCTCATCTGTAAAATGGGGTTAACAATTATACCTTGGAGAGTGGTATTAGGAGTTAATACATGAACAGCGTGCAGAAAGTGCCTGGTTCCTTGCCATGGTGGGTTCCTCCCACCAATTTGGCTCCCCTATGGGAGTTTCCCAGCTGTCGGATGTTCATGGCAGCAGGAACTCCCCCTCCCGAACTAGCCCCCTTCACTGCTGGGAGGCTTACGTAGTTGTCCCCGATGCAGAGCCAACATCAGCCTCCTACCACCTGCCTCTACAGGTCCTGGGCCTGCTTCTGGGACACACACATTCACCCACACAGCCATGCTCCCCGAGTGTCTCCTCTGTGAGGGATGGGAGGTGAGATCAGCGAGGCAGAGGCCGCACCGATATCAATAATGACTGCTGAGGCCCCTCTAGGACTCCAGGCAGGAATGCCAGGGAGGGAGGGCTGACTCATTCCACTTGCTGCCAGCCGATTTCCCCCTCTAAGCCTGGGCAGTGTCCTTAGTCAAACACAGGGCTCAGCATTCCCTTCCTAACCTGGCCAGGCCTGGGTGGCTCTGAGTCTCACACACCCATCCAACCTCCCTCAGCCTCCCAGTGGCCACAGTTGTGGGTGTGGAGCTCCTGCTCTCCCTTTGCTGGTTCCCAAGAGAAGGACACTTGGCCAAGGGGCAGGAGGGGAAGGGAGGGCCAGCCAAGGAACTCACAAAGATGATAGCCGGGGAGACGAAGCGCCAGCAGATCTGAAAGAAGAGGGGTGGTGGGAATCCCAGCATCATGTGGATGTCCTGGAAGTAGCTCCGGTGCCCTGGAGAGACCAGGAGTCAGCAGGCCGACAGGATGGTGGGTGGGCCAGGGCTGGGACACGGGAGGCCCTGAGAGCTTGGCACTTACCGTAGATGTACATGATGGACACGCACATGATGCAGGAGATGATCACCAAGGAGAAGCTGGCCGCATAGTTGTCCATCAGCAACAGCCAGTAGATGCCTGCCTGTGGGCCGGGCAGCAGCTGAGCTGGGTGCCCGTGGCCTAGGTGCCCCTACCCTTCCCCATATACCCTGGCAACCGGGGCCCAGCCTTCCTGTCACTGGGTTCTTACCTGGCTGGTGAGGGGGATGCCCAGCAGGAAGCCAGCCACAGCCACGCCCAAGGTCACATAGGTCTTTTTCTGCAGGATCCACTCATCCCCCACCTCATCCACGATGGCCGTGACCAGTGTCTCCAGGAGGCAGAACTACAGGATGCCACCATCAGAGCAGGGGCCTGCCCCACCCCCACCCTCCCCAAGCCACCAGCCCCACCCTGAGCTCATACCTGAGTGCCCAGCCCCAGCAGGATGAGCATGAAGAAGAAGAGCAGGGACCACAGCGGGGAGATGGGCAGCAGCGTGAGGGCCTCGGGGTAAGCCACGAAGGCCAGGCCCGGGCCGTGGTCTGCCACACGGGACACGTCCACGCCCAGGTGATTGGCCATGAAGCCGAGGATGGAGAAGATGACAAAGCCAGCATAGACACTGGTGGCACAGTTGGTGATGCTGATGATAACACTGTCCCTGATGGAGGAAATCAGAGGCAGAGTTCAGCAGATCCACTGGCTTCTCTCTCCCCGATGGGGGCCAAGAGGAGGCATGGAAACAGGGCAAGCTCCAGGAGCAAAGGTGCCCCAGCTCCTTTTCTTGTCTTCTCTGGGCCTTTTTTTGAGATAGGGTCTCACTCTGTCACCTGAGCTAGAGCACAGTGGCATCATCATAGCTCACAGCAACCTCAAACTCCAGGGCTCAAGCGATCCTCCTGCCTCAGCCCCCCCTAGTAGCTGGGACTACAGGCATATACCACCACACTCAGCTAATTTTTCTATTTTTTTGTAGAGATGGGGTCTCTCTATTGCCAAGGCTGGTCTTGAACTCCTGGCCTCAAGCGATCCTCCTGCCCTGGCCTCCCAAAGTGTGCTCTGGGCGTTTTTAAGTGGGCCTGAGGCTCTTGAGTGCTCACAGGCCCCTGGGACATCATTGTCCCCATCCCTCTTCTCTCCCCAGCCAAAGTTTCTCTCCCCATTCTCCAGTGACTCAGTCCAGACCCAGTGTTCCCAGGACACCAAGGCCATGAGTGGAAGGGGGTCTGGGTGGGCCAGGGGGCTGCAATGGAATGGGGGTCAGGCTGCAGAGAATGGCAGGGAATGAGCAGCCTCCAGGTGGCAGGGGTAGCTCACCGGTAACAGTTGTTGTGGAACTTGTTGTAGGAAGCCATGGTGATGAGCCCGCCCCACGCACAGCCCAGCGAGTAGAAGATCTGGGAGGCGGCGTCCCCCCACACCTGCAGGGTGCCATGGCGGGTGAGGAGCTGTGGGCAGAGGCAGGCCCCTCCCTGTCACCTTTCGGGCTCCCCTCCACAACCCACCTTGGCCTCCAGGATCTTGTCCCACTGTGGGGTCAGGTAGTACATGATGCCCGTGAAGGCTCCTTCCAGGGTCACTCCACGGACAAACAGGATGGTCAGCACCACATAGGGGAACGTGGCCGTGAAGTACACCACCTGGGTGCAAGACGGGCTCCATGGGCTCCTCTGGGCTTTCCCCACCCTGAGGACCACGCCCCTGGCCCCCGACCACCACCGGCCCTCTGGTCCCTCTCCCCGTCCCGTGTCCCTTCACTCCCTTCCCAGCCTCCCCCAATACACGCGCAACCCAGGCAGGGGAGGCAGGGTCTTTGAGTGGGCACAGATCCTGCTGCGGAAGGATACTTGCTTTCCCTGAAGACTTGACCCCCCGGATGAGGCAGAGGAAGACGACCACCCAGGAGACACCGAGGCAGCCGAGTAGAGGCAGCCGCACCTCCCCAAAGTTCCCGATGTCGTCCGACAGCTTCAGCACATAGAGCCTGGGGAGAGGAGACTGTCGCTGAGGGCCAGCCCCCACTGCCCAGCAACAAAGTCCCAAGGCCCAGGGCCTGGCCTGACAGCTCCCTCCCTTGTCATAAGGTCCCAGTGGCCAGCTTGTGTGAGGTGTGGCCCCCTGTGGGCCCAGCACCCCCTGCGTGCTGCAGCCCCTGGGGAGCAGGACACAAGTCCGAGTTCTGCAGCCTCCCCCAGGACCCTCAGGGGCTCCTGGAGGCCACAGCCTGGGCCTGGGCCATCTCCTTGTGCCTGGTCAGGCCACCCCAGGCCCTCGTTCGGGCATTTCTCCCTTCAGGAATGCCCTTTCCTCGTCCTATTAGGTGTCAGCTCAGGAAGCCTTCTGTGAGCACGTCACCTGCGCTACTCTGCCCCATTGCCAGGGAACCGAGGGAGGCAGTGGAGTGCCGAGCAAAGACTGGACCCGACTCCTCCCCTCTGGGTGGCTCCATCCGGCGCCCTACGCCACACCAGCTGTGCTCTCCCAATCAGCCAGGCCCTGTGCTGGGCGCTGGGCATGCAGACCTGCAGGGCATCGTCCCAGCCCTCAAGGAAGAGGGTGCAAGAGACAAGCAGGACTGCTCTGGGTGGGAAGGTCTAGGGCAGAGATAAGTGCAGGGTGCTGCAGGCATGCCAAGGGGGCGTCTCAGTCCCCTGGGGAGAGGCATGGGTGGGAGGCGTCCCAGAAGAGGCGAGGCTGGAGCTGTGGTTTGAGGAAAGGGAGGAGATGGGTGAAGAAGGGTGGAAGAGTGTGCCAGGCTCAGGGAGCAGCAGCAGCAGAGCAGGAGGTCAGGAAATGGCATGGCCCAGCCTGGGCACATGGGGCAGCTCAGTTAGGCTGGAACAGCAGGGAAGGGCAGAGAGAAGGTGAGGGGTAGGAAGGGACCCAAGCGTAAGAAGCCATGAGGGCGATGGGAAGCCTCTGAGGGTTTTGCAGGGGCACTCTGATAGTCCCTCCTCAGCGCCAAACCTTGCAGTAGCTCCTGTCTCTCACTGTGGAAAAGCCACAGCCCCTTACTGTGGCAACAAGGCCCTACTCGACCCATCGTCCCCTGCTTTGCCATCTCTTTGATCGCCTCTCCTCCTCCTCTTGCTCACCTCTCCAGCAGCACTGGCCTCCTTGTTCCTTAAACATGCCAGGCATGCCCCCACCCCAGGACCTTTGCACATGCTGTCCCCTTGGTCTGGGGTGCTCTCTTCCCAGATATTCACATGTACACACTGGTGTGTGACCCGTGCAGTCACACAGTCTCTGCTTGGGGTAATGCCCTGCCATCACCATCTCCAAATTCTTAACACATGTGAACAAGGGGCCCCGTATTTTCACTTTGTACTGGACCCCACATGCTGAATAGCTGGGCTGTCTGAACAGCTCCCTCCCTCCTCAACTCCTTCAAGTCTTTCCTCAGGTGTCCTCTTCTCCAAGGGGCCTTCTGCGGCTACACTGCTGAAAATTGCAGCCCACGTCGCAGCCCAGCACCCCTCCCCTCCTCTGCTGTATTTCCCTCTACAGCACTTGGTAACTCTGTCAGGCTATTTGGCCTAGTTATTTTGTCACCTGTCCTCTATAAGAGCAGGAGTTTTTGTCTGTTCTCGAACCCCTGGGCTCAAGTGATCCTTCTGCCTTAGCTTTTCAAGTAGCTGGGACTACAGGTGCACGCCACCTTGCCCAGGGGGGTCTCGCTGTGTTGCCCAGGCTGGTCTCGAACTCCTGGCCTCAAGCAATCCTCCTGCCTCAGCCTCCTGAAGTGCTAGGATTACAGGCATGAGCCACCACGCCTGGCCTAAGTTATTTTTTTTTTTATTACAAGAGTACAGCATTACAATACTAGGGATTAAAGCGTTTAGAAGGCTAGCCTGGAAACCAAATAATGAATTCTAGCTTTATTTTTATGGCACCATATTTAGTTTTTTTGTTTTGCTTTGGTTTGGGACCATGTGCTTTTGAGATCAAACAACCTAAGAACTTTTGGAACCTAACATATTTACAAGTCTCTTCATACAGAACATCTCTGGGATCATTTTTGTATTTCTCCATACACCATACACATCTTATCTCCCCAAGCCGACAGTAAATGCCTTCAGAACAGGACCCCCTAAGTTCTGTCTTGCCACTTGCCAGCGGTGGCAGCGACCGTGAGCGCCTGTCACCGTTCTTAGTGAATCGTGCAGCACTGTGTCACTTCATCTTTATGACCAGGTAGGTACTGTAACAACCCCGATTTAACAGATGAAAAACTGAGACTTGGACGGGTTTGGTGACCTCCCAAGGTCACACAGCGAGGAAGGAGCCAGGATTTGAGCGAGGGCCGTGTGACTCCAGAGCTGCCATGAAGACGCTGGGGGAGGGGAGCTGGGTGCCAGGAGCAGGGCAGCACAGGGCTGTGGAGGTGAGAAAGCCTGGTGACGAGTGTAGGGCCTCGTCGCAGGACCCGGACCAGCGCGGAGGACTGTAAGACAAGATCGTGACACAGGTGGCGAGGGAGGGGAGGACGGTGAGTGAGAAGGGTGAGTGAGCAAGAGGCAGACATGGGCTCGGAAATCCGCTTTTTGTGCTTCTCCCACTTTAGAGGAGTCTCTTAATCTTTCTTTCGACTTGCTTCCCTCATTCGTAAAGTGGTGATTTTTAAAATAATGCCTGCACATAATTTTAAAAATAATACCACTACCTAACAGAGTTTTGAGGCTCCAACATAATTGTTGTGGGGCTCCCCCACGGCTTTTCAAAGGGACATTGGAGAGTGTGGATGGAGGACACCCGCACAGACCTCCCCACAGACAGCCCCGTCAGCCTAATTCAGAACAGGCACGCCAAGCCACAGCAGAGCCAGGGCGGCTGGAGCACACAGATCCTGCTGCAGCGAATGCTGCCTAGCTCCTTAACCTCTAAACAGCAGCCTCTGGATCTGAAAACAAGGATAATAGTATCTACTGAGATAATATGCCTGGCGCATAGTAAGTGCTCAGGAAACGGGGGTGTTAGCTTCCCTCCCTTGAAGCCTGCCTGGGAAGCTGTCTTAAGGGGCATTTCCCAGGCTCCCCAGGAGGGGGCAGCAGGGAGCCACTCTGTAGGGAAGGAGTGCTGCCCGGGACAGCAGCCAGTTAGGCAGGCCAGGCTCCAGCCCCCGCTGTGGAGTGGAGTTCAGCTAGCCCCCCAGCCAGACTTCCGACTTTACTGGATCAAATCTCCAGAGTGTTGCCCTGGTGGCTCCAGGGCTGGGAATCTCTGGCAGACAGGCCCCGGGACCACTGGGGCATCTGGGAGTGGGAAGCGGGTTGAGGGGGTGGGTGGGGTTTTGTTTCTGGGACCTTCCAGGAAGTGTCACCATCCCCGGTCTAGATCAAGTTGCTTGGTCCACACCATGCCTCAAACGTAGTACAACACCTACTTGGGTGTGAGCTCCTTGGGGGCAGTGTCCGTGTGTGTCTTACTCCCGGCTCCGTCCACCCTCTGAGAGCAGTGCCTGGAATCTAGGAGGTGCTCGAGAAATGATCTGTCCAGTGCCTGAGTGACAGTCTGCCGGTCCCTCACCGGGGCAGCAGCTCTGTTCTCCACACTGAGTCCCGAGGGCAGTGGCCACGGCTTACCTGTCTTCGAGAGTCTATAGCCCAGCACAGAGGCTGGCACAGGGAAGCTGGGTCCTTTGGGGTTTGAGCACTCGGGACTGGGCCTAGAGGACCTGCTGTGACTTCAAGTATCCCCAGAGCCTCATCCCTTTCCCCGGTGGGTCTCTGTCACATGGCAGAGAAATCCCCAACCCTTAGCCTGGCACAAGAAGCCCGTGCTGTACGGTGCCTGCTGGCCTCTTCTGTCTTACTGCCGTGTCCCACCCGCCCCCAGCTCCAGTTTGCCGCCTCCTGGCCTCTGCTCACCTGCTCAGCACTCCCAATCCCCGGCCTCCTGCTCTCGCTTTCCTGGGACGCCCTGACCACTTCTGCTTGCCCTGTGCCCTTAGCACTACGCACTACTCCCTTTGCCCAGCCCACACCATTCGCCGAGGATCCTGCCCCTAAAGTGACCAGCTATCTGTCTCCCCACTGGCTTGTGAGCTCCTCAGGGTTCCTTGTAAGGGCTCTGGGCTGCTGACGCCCACCATGGTCACACAGGGCCTGGCAGCGCAGGTGCCATGAATGTTTGTGGAATGAATGAACAAGGCCTCGCCACCCCTAAAGCCCTCTGCCCATGGGTTCCCCAACAAGACATGGGGAATTTCCTCCAGGATATCCTGCTGTCCCTCCACCCACCGGTAGGGACAAGGGGTTCCAGGACACCTCCAGCAGCATCTTCCCTTCCGCCGGCCCTGGGAGTCTGGTCTCTTTGTCACTCTGAACAACGTGCACCAAGATGTCTTGATCATGGCACCCCTGGCTCAGGGAACTTGCGTGGCTCCTTGTGTTCTGCAGTGTGAAGTGTAAGCCTAATTCTTGTGGCTCTCGGTGAAGGTGGTGCCGCCTCCTAGATGACTCCTTGGCCTATGAATTCCCTCACCTGTCACTCTTCAGAGCAGGCTCGCCTCAGCCGTAGGACCAGCCTCTGCTCATCCAGGACCTGGGGCCCTTGCTCACGCTCTTCTCACCAGGACACCGTCCCTTCCCCCGAGCCCCTGTTCTTCTCTGAAGACTTACCAGGTTTCTGGAGGCCCCTCACTGCTGCCCTGTAAGGACTCCCCAGTTCTACATCCCAGCTCCCGTTGCTCTCTGTAAGTCAGTCTCTTCTCCTAACCCTCTACAGCCACCTCGACCCCTCCCAGCCCCTCAGAGGGCTGCACGCCGCCTGGTCTGGGATGGCTGCATGATGGGGAGAGGGAGGGCTGAGGGGGCCTCACCTCCAGTACTCCTCGCTGGGGCTGGTCCTCTGCAGGGTGTGGTTGAGCAGGTGGGAGAGGTTGCTGGGCCGGGCGGCGGGCCGGGAGCCATTGGTGAGGTTGGCGGCGTCCAGCACGCCGGCGCAGTCGGGCGTGTTCCAGGGGTTATTGCAGTAGGCCCAGGGCAGCACGTGCGTCATGGACGAGAAGAAGTAGTAGAAGGCGATGCAGATGACCACGTTGTAGTAGAT
>RJWJ010006214.1:0-63610 GCA_004363605.1 Indri indri
AAAAATGTTAAGGCAATAAATGCTTAGAATTTAAATTCTCTGCACTATTCTAATTTTTGAAATATAAGTATAATACTTTTTTTTTTTTTTTTGAGACAGAGTCTCACTGTGCTGCCCAGGCTAGAGTGCCGTGGCATCATCCTAGCTCACAGCAACCTCAAACTCCTGGGCTCAAGCGATCCTTTTGCCTCAGCCTCCCGAGTAGCTAGGACTATAGGCATGCACCACCATGCCCGGCTAATTTTTTCTATATATTTTTAGTTGTCTGATTAATTTCTTTCTATTTTTTTTAGTAGAGACGGGGTCTCACTCTTGCTCAGGCTGGTTTCGAACTCCTGAGCTCAAACAATCCGCCCGCCTCGGCCTCCCAGAGTGCTAGGATTACAGGCGTGAGCCACCGTGCCCAGCCTACAATACTTTTTAAAACAGCTTTATTGTGTATACTTTATATATCATTACAGTACTTGTAAAATTGTTGGTTTTTATAGTGTGACAAAATTGATATGTTGCTTACCATCATAATAAATACAGTTTTAATTGAAAAACATTATTCATGATAATTTAAGAAGCCATTATTAACTTCTGCATCTGTCAGTAAACCTACTAACATTCAATGCAAAATATGCTGGCAGAAGAATGTTAAATTATGTCTTAGTGCCATCTAAATAAAACTATATTTCTTCTAAGCTCATACCATAAAATCAAGCAAAGGACTATCCTAGAGTATAAAGCAATTACAAAAAAAAAATGCATATTTTTCCTCTTTGCACTTATTTTGTATAGGTTTGATGATTTTGGTAAATTGCACTGCCAACAAACTGGCCTGTGGTCAAACACCTAGGAAAGGGACTATGTGATTTTGTTTGCTGGGTGCTGGGCGATGACTGAATAATCTCGTGTCTGAAGTTCTCCCTCACTGGCTTCAGTTGCTCACGCTCTTTGCTGTTTCCATCCTATGTGATGAAAGGAAGGCGTGCCTCTACCCCTGAGTAAGGTGCTGTGCCGTGTGCGCTCTGGGTGCTGGCATGTTCTGACTCATGTCCTCTGTGCCCTCGAAGGCACTGGGTGAAAGAAGGGAGTGAGAAAGCCACAAGCCACGCGTGTGGTAGCCTGCGTTTGAAAATGTAAAATTTGCCATGCAGGCACTTTCGGAGGCTTAACCTATGACTTTATATAATTATTATTTTTTCTTCTTTTACAGCAATGCTCATTTTCTAACCTGTTGGTGGTTTGAGTGATGTTCTAATCTGCTTTTGAGTTTGAACATGCACATACCAGATGATTCACTGTGGTTGCTCAAGATCAGCATTAGTGGTGAGTACGCAGGATCCCAAAAATGAAAAATTAGGGAGGGAAACGTAGAAAATTAATACTCTCTCACAGTCAGGGTGGGGCTGGTGACCGTCCAGTCCAGGTTAAAACAGGACTGCACGATACCTGCCTTGTTTCCAATGTACGTAAAGCAAAACCAGGTTTAACTTCAGCGGTGGCACCTACAGCGGCTCTCCTTGAGGGGGTGTCCCTAAGGTGGAGGACAATGACGCAGACCAGGAGGTCAGTACCTCATGGCTGACGTTCTGGGATACTTCTGAGTGGAGGTAGGTGGGAAGTGGTTTGCCAGTGTTATCAGTTCATTCATTTGTTCATCTACCCATCCATTCATTAATTCAATGAATCCTATGAGCGCTGACTCTGCCCGCTGCTGCTGGGGCCCGGAGATGACTACACCATGGTTTCCCGAGGAGTCAGTAGTGCCACAGGGCAGACTGACCACCCAGATTGACTCCAGGAGATACTGAACACAGACCCAGATGTCATTCTGATGTTCCTGCTGGAGGGAGCAGCTCCAGGGCAGCACAAGGACAGGGAGATGGGACAGGTAAGAATAGGAGAAGCACAGCCAGGACTCCTGAGTGGCAAAGGCCCACCCTATTCTCTGCAGAATGTCCCTGATGTGTTTCTACAGAAGCCTTCTCACACAGCAAAACCCTCTTCGATGGCCTAAAGCATCACTTAGAGAATTACGTTATTATTGTTCCAGTTCTTACTTCCACAACAAAATGCCAGATCTGCCATCTCCCCGCTAAGAGGAAGACAGAACCATTCTCAGAAAGAACTGGAAGAACAGCAAAATAACCGAGTCTGAGAAACCGTTCTGCAAATTCAGGTTTCTGTGAACTTTGTTGAGTTGAATTTCATCCCTCCCCAAAATCCCTACGCTGGAACCCTAACCTCCTGTCCCTCAGAAAGTGACTGTATCTGGGGGTAAAGCCTTTAAAGACGTGACTAAGTTAAACTGAAGCTGTCAGGGTGAGCCCTAATCCAATTTGCCTGCTGTCACTGTAAGAGGAGGAGATTTGGACACACAAAGGGACACCAGAAAGAGGAAAGACCACGCGAAGACAGAGAAAGTGTCACCTACAAGCCTTGGAAGAAAGCAGCACTGCCACCACCTTGATCTTGGGCCTCCAGCCTCCTGGTCCGTGAGACAATATTACACTGCCTAGTCTATGGCATTTGTCATGGCTGCCCAAGCAGATGAACACAACTTCCAACTTAAATGTAGGCAACAATATAAAATGTCACCTAAGGTTTCTGCGGGAGTACAGGTTCCTATCTACAGTTTGCTTGAATGTTTTCAAGGAAAAGTTGCTAAAAGAAAATGATTAGATAAGACAGGAATGGAATGACAACTCCAGTCTACTGCGCTGAGGCTCACCCAGCTACCTTCAGACGCATTCAGTGGTGCGTGCAGAGCTTTGTCGCATATCTGATGGAATTCATATCCTGCCACCCTCCAGTACCGAGCTGCAACTCATCCGCATACGCAAAACCACATAACTCACTGATGTTGATAAAGTAAGACAAGTGACTCTATGAAAATGATTAAACTCGCCTTTTCAAATGCCACATTCTTGGCAAGCATTTGGAATGCAACTCTTTTTTTTTTTAAACTGAAGACGCAAGAAAAACAGTAGAAAGGCTTTCAAAGGCACCCATTACATAAAGAGAAAATATCAAAAATACATGCATGCCGATAGTAGCTATTTTTAATCTTAAACCCTGAACACTGTTCCTTTTCGAATGGTGTGTAATGGTGTGTGAGAAGGTCTGCCGGCTGGCTTCTAACTGGAAAAGTCACAGAAATTTACCCTTGCAGAAAATATCTATAATTGTTTCTTCCTTGGAAAAAATAATGACAAACCCTGAATCATATTTCCTAGGATTTTAAAATAATGATGTCGATTTGCTGGTTTATTTGAAAATTCCATGGTATTAAAATAACCAATTAAAGATTAACCTATTTCCACTGGGGCAATCAGGGGAAGACAGGAGGAGGCGGAGAGCAGCTGTGTCCCTCAGGCTTAACGATGTCTTCAGCTGGTCCCAAACCCATGTTCTGACAATTGGTGGTTCTGAATTACAGCTGCCGAACTTTCCACGCTAGGATACTCCCCTGGTGAACATTCTTTCTTGATTCTTTCAAGTCTTAAAGAATTCTTAGACCTCCTAAACCTTTGTTCATTGAGCATCTAGCATTTTCCTTTTTGCCACTAATGTTGAAATTCCTTCTTGTCTCTCTGAACTTCCAGAACCCTTTCCCTACATGTTGGAGAATGAAGGCAAGTGGGCTGTGTTAAAAAAAAAAAAATCTTAGAATGAAGACTTAAGAGTAGGGCTTATGGGTCCCTGGAGGAGACTTAGATGACCAATAGTTCTAGAAACCTTCCTTACTAAGAAAGAGTTCAGTCAATGGAGAAAGGAAGAAATTACCAGATCTTTACAAGGCTTCGGCAGAGTCTGGGACAGATGGCCACGTGCTCAGAGGATGATGAGAGGCTCAAGACACAGGTGGGAAGGCCAGAAGTGTGAGGACTCACACTATGTCCCTACTGTGTTCCTCTTCACCCTAGGGTGTTCCTCTGTCCTGCTGGGCATAGGGTGAGAATGTGATGTGAAGAGGTTTAAGGTCTTGGACACAGAAGGGCTCTGTGTTAGTGTTAGGCCATGACACCCTTTAGGGTTTGGCATCTTCAGTGCATTACAGAGTGTCCAGCAGCGCTGGCATCACCTATGAGCTTGCTAGAGAAGCAGAATCTTGGGCCCCACCTCAGATCTACTGAAGGGGAATCAGCATTTTAACAAGATCCCCAGGTGACTCCTATGTGCAGGAAGGTTTGAGAAGTACCAGTCTAGGATAGAGATGGAGGCAGAACGTGCCGATTATTACCATCTGATTGCAAAGTGACACTATGTGATGAGAACATTAAACGTCTTGGGTTAACTTCTGGACCAATAACTCTCCATAGGGAGCCTGTCAGACTGCCACAAAAGGCAAACAGGGCAAACCTGGTTTACGGCATTTCTCCCAGAGAAAATGTTTACCAGGTTGCCAAGGGCAGCAGAATCAACTGGAATTCATTGGCGTTCAGTAGGACTGCAGTTACTCACACGCAGGCTCCATTCTTAATTGCATTAGATATGCTTTTTAAAAAAAATTGTGCACACATAAACCATGTGTACCAAGCTATAATTGTTGAATGCCTGTGTGTGTACCTATCGATCATAAAAGATGGTGAGGAGGGTGACTTGATTATATTTTAACTGACTTGCATTACCAATAAAACAATACACTTATTTCCCTCCCTGTGCAATTTTAGTGGTTGACTGTACTTTTGGCATTTTGCTCTATACATGTAGTTTTATGGACTTCACATGACTCAAGCTTCTCGTCCACCCTGTTTGCACAAGTTTTTCTATTGTCTTTAACAGGATGATAAAAGACTGGAATGCAACTGCCTTATTCTGAGTTTCGGACTACCTTTCTAAAACACAGCATAACACAGGGAGAAGCAACGCTCTTCCACACCATAAATGGCACGGGTTTGGGAGCAGCCATACCAGAGGTATGAGAAAAAATATTAGAAACAAAAGAAGCAGACAGATGCCTCTCCTTTGTAGCAGCAACTCTGCCAAAGGCAACTGCTTCTGAAACTTGACCCAGCAGCCACGACAGGAGCTTCAGATGAACGACCCCGTCCCCAGTGGAGCTCAGAGTGGGGGAGGAAAACCATCGGAGCCGTCCGGAGGGATGAGCCCCTGCTGAAAGGGCTTTGGTGCTTTCGCTCCAAGGGTGCTTTTCAATTGTATCTCAAAAATTATAACTGAGAAAAAAAAGAGACTCCAGGTGTCTGGATCATTATGCCACATGATTTACAGCACATAAAATCATGGAAAGTCACGCCACTTCCTGATAGCACACGGCTCATGCTGGCCACTGAAACCCTTCTTCTGACTAATTCATTCCATGCTGTAGTTTTCCATAGCTGACTCATAACCATATCCTACTCTTTTCATTTCCTGACGTGATTCTGATGAAGGTTATTCCACATAAAAAGTGGAATGATACATAAAGCCCAGAAACCTAGGTACAATGTTAAAATCTGAACTCTAAATCCCAAATAAACCTTTGGCTACATATTCCTAAGAGGAACCAGCGTCCCTGGTTTTGAAGGACACCACACATTCCAGGGGATGAGCCTGCGGCACGGTGCTGGGCTCAGGATCAAAACCCCCTGAGTTCAGTTCCAGACGCAGATCTACTTGTAGCAAAACAAATAAGCTATAAAGAAAAAATCTTCCCAGACCAAAGAGAGGTCTGAAATCAAGAAGAAACATGATTGGGGTGCAAAGGGGCTAAGCAGCAGCACACATGCCCCTGCTGTGTAAGGTGGTGTGTCATGATGCCTTATTCAAAGGGACATCTCAGTATTTAATCACTGATTTTTTTATGTTATCACCAAAAGGAACATGGAGTACTCTAAGTTGCCTTGATTTGCTGGTGTTTCAAGGAAGACAAATGCTTTACAATTACTTGTGATTAAGAAAAAAAAAAAGCCTCTTAGAAACAATTCAAATTGTTAGTTGGAGTGTAACGGAAGAGAGTCAGTAAACAAGCAAACTCTTTACTAATTCTTTCTCATACTCATCTTCTTTCTTTGAGACTTAGAACTACTTTTATTTTTTTAGTTGTAAAAAATGTGAACACATTTGGAATTAGGCAATCAATTTCACCTAAAAATCATCATTTTATTCGACTCACTCAGTATTTCTAACTGCCTACTAGCAAGTATTTTTTTAGAAATCTTTCTTGCAAACCGAGGTGTGTATTAGGTACTGCAAGTTTGGCTTCAGGTGCGGAAACCCTAATGCTGCGGCTAGAGGCGGCAATGATGCCACAACCAGCAGGAGACGGGCTGATGGGAAAGTGTACGAGCTGGGTCAGACTGACCACACCTGAACCCAGGGATGGCGCGCTCTTCATGTCGCAAAAGGAGAGACGACAGTCACGACTAGCCTCTTGGCGTGTGGCAATAGTCAGTACAGGACATCTCATATGAAGTAGTCTTGTCCAAACAAAACCAAAACCAACCAAAAACTCTGATCTTTGAGCAAGCTCCCAGACCTATGAGTTTACATAAATAGAGAATACAGAGACGTGTAAAACGATGCTAACAAGATGTAATAATCGCTCTTTCCGGATTGTGGGAGGGGCCGTCAGACAAATGAAGCAGTTTCTACAAATACAAACGACTAAGGATGGAGAACCCAGATATCAAGAGACAGAAGAGCTGGATCGAACAGACGCAATGAATGCATCTTATTGAGATTCCATGTCAAGCAAGCTTAATCATAAAAAAGATATTCATGAGCGAATTGGGGAAATTTGAACCTGGAATGGATATTTGATGATGTTAAGGGAGTACTTTTATTATTTATTTTACTTTCGTTAAGGAAAGTGTCCTTTTCTCTTAGAGATGCACATGAGTGAAACGACAGGCTGCCTGGAGAGGAGGGGCAGTGTGAGGGCGGAAGGGGGCATTCCATGCACTGATAGTTGCCGGGGCTGCGTGAGGAGTTAGGAATGTGGGGTTCGTTAGAATATCCTCCGTGCTTTCGTGTACACTTGAAAATTTCCGTAATAAAAAGTTATTTTTGAAAAGATAAAAGGCAAAGAAAGAAAGAGGCAGACCCCTAATAAGGGGCTCAAAATAAGGTCAATACTACCCACACTGATTCTATTATAAATAGACGTGATACAAGACGGCTTTCATAATAAAATGTGTCATTCACACGTGTTGAAAATTCCGAATATTCTGAAAATACGTAATTTAATTTTTAACAATTTTTCCAGAAAGTGAGGTCTCTGATGAAAATCTCATACTCTGACAACACTAAAAGTGTAAAACGGAACTCTCTTGGAAAAGTTGAGTTTTGCAATCATTGTAATACAGTCAGTAGCAAAAATGTTGGGGACAATTTTTGAGAGGCGAGGAAAATATGAGCAGAGAAACGTCTCAGTGCACCTTTCGGGGAAGACCAAGTATTATTGAAGTTTGCGTTTCTTACAACTGAACAGAAGCACACGGAGCTCAGCTGTGCGGAGTCAATCACGTTGCCTGAAACGTCTAAGGGCAAAACTGAGAAGGGTACTCTCACTGCACTGCTGTTGATAACATTTGGACACGTTTATGGCACTTTAAAATCTGTGGTAAAGGTAATGGCCTCTCGACCAGATATGCCACTCAGACACCTCACACTTGTATGGCTCATTCTAGCACCTACTGCAGAAACTCTAACTCATACTTCCCATAACCATCCAACGAGGTGTGGGGGCGGCAGCCTGCACGTGTCTGTTCCGTCTAAGGAAGACTGGAGCAGATCGGTCACGCGATTGCTCAAGGCAGGGCAGGGGTCCAAGGCCAGGGCTAGAACGAGCCCAGCCCAACACTCTGCAATCCCAGCAGGCAGCTTTCACAGCACAGTATACTTCTGCCACACCTGGGGAAGATGCTAAACCAAATGACATATTAAGACACATTTGCAATTATCATGTGGTGGCTTTTTAAAATTGAGGTAATTTTTAAAAATAGTAAACATGAAAATGACTTTCACATTTAATATATTTGAAAGATGACAAAGGTGGTGTCCACTTTTCACAAAAGAAGATGTTGGTAGGTTTAGCAGCAACCAGTGATGACGACGACAATGCAGATGATGAGAAGTAGCAGCTGTCGTGAATCGAACGCTTACCACCTACCAGGGACTGATGTGAGCACTTGGCATACGGTCTCCCACGTAGCCCTCCAGCCACCCTAGGAGACAGGTACTGTTGCTTTTTTATACGTGAAGCACTAAGGCGACATGTTGTGCTTAATTCTCTTGGCTGGCTGACTCGGAATCAGAATTTGAAGCGAAGCTACAATGAAATTGTACCCAGCCTAACACAAATTCCTAAAATAGTGAAGAATGATCCATCAGCCCTGTGACAAACTATGTTGACAAGTGCAAGCTGTCAAGGAGGTGCCTGTGGACCCATGCGTTATCGATGGAAAAAGGATAATGCTTTTAATGCTGCTGACAATTCTCAACACATTTGGCCACTCTGGAAAAGATATTCTGAACGGCGAGAGGACTCCCAGGGAGAAGGCTGCTTCGGACTTGCCACTGAACCGCTTTGCAGACAGGGCACCATGTCGCCCTGTGCAGGAGCCCAGCATTAACAGACTAACAAAGAAACATGCACAAGAAAGGCAAAGAAGGAAAGGTTTTCCAGGCCAGCCACCTCTTCTAGGGAAGCAGGCTCCGGAAACCACCTTCTTCTGTGGCAAAGCAACGTGACTGCACCTGGGGATGACTGAGGAGCTAGAATGATCAAGAACAGGCATTAGTAAGAATTACCAAGAAAGAATTATCAAGAACAAAGCCTTCATCTCCATTTCAGAGGGCAGAGTTGGATTGCCCACTGTAAACACTGATCTCAAAATGGTTAAATGTTAAATTTCTAACAACCAAAAGGGTATATACCCCTTCAGCTCTATGGAAAACCTGAAATGACTTAATGCATTTATTCCCTAAGGATTTTGAATTGTGGAGGTTTTACTCTTGCTTTCAAAGGGTCCATGGCATCTTTGAAAGGACACTGGTCTAGGAGTCTGAAGTCCTGGTTTCTAGCCCCGGCTTTGGCAATGAAAAGTTATGCCGCACTGTGCAGAATATTTTGCCTCCCTGGATCTCAGTCCTGTCTGTTGCAAAATCAATGTTAAAGGCTCTTTCAGCTCCAATGAAATCCAGGGAATACAAAAGGATGTGACCGAAAGAACATAAAATCATGGATAATATAAATCAGCTTCTATAAGTGAATAAAGTGTGGGAAAGCAAGGCAGAGATGTCAATACTCCAGTGTATTAATATCTATGCCAATGGAGCACTATAAAAACATTCCACCTGAATACTAAAAATAGGCTTCCAATTAATCATAATGTAAAAAATCATAAATTGCTGTCGTTCTAGCTACATGGAATTCCTGTGAGGGTCCCTGAAAATTGTGCGATTGCAAAGATGGATGGGTGCGGTTGACCTATTCCAGGAATAGTTGGAAAATTTGGAACAAGGCCAGGATTAGGGAAAAAAGAAAACTTGTTTGACTAATTAGGTAGTGTCAGAAAGAACGAGTTCAGAAACGTGTGACTTAACATAGAACTCCTTGATGAATCCAATTACGTAGGTGGCCATCAGAGCATTTCTTTAACTTTCACAGGCAAGGAAGAAGATAAAGAACTCATTTGTGAGGTACACAAATGCCCTGCTGGAACTGGTCTAATAAGCCTAACGATTTAAATGCCAGGCTCTAAAATATCCCTTTGTTCCAGTGGATCGAGTCAGGCAAAATACCCGGAATTGGGTCCCACAGAGGATCTTGATGTTCTTCTGAACACAGCTCATAGTTTCCAGTTGATTATGCACGCTCTGACTGGTAATTATTCTAAGTGACATTCAACCTACACTTTGCAGTTTTAAAGGTCTTTTACATGTATCAACTCTGTGAGAGGATATGAGGAAGGCATTAGTATCCTTATCTTTGCAGAAGGGAGGCTTGGTGAGTTCATTACTTGCCCGACGTCATGTACCTCATAACCTGCAATATCAACATTCACATTCACGCCCTCTGACTGTTACCCAGTCAGAAGGTATGAGTACAGATGGCTGTACTCAAATATTCCTCCTTGAAAATCTTTGAGTCAGTCCCCCAAAAGGCACAGTCCAGGTATACTGATATGCCCTCCGGTTCTGGTGGTGAGTCAGTAAACAGTACTGAACATTGGTGAGCTCATGCAGGTCTCAGGCTCTGAACTGAGAGATGGCTTAGATCATTAAAAAACTTTTTTCCCCCAATTTTATCTTTTAATCCAAGAAGTCAGGTTCTAGGCATTTTTTGAGCGCTCTAACACAAACCGGAATCTGCCTAAGCTAGTGACAGAGGTTGCAAGAGTTAAGACTTTAACAAGCCTGGTTTAGTCTGAGAGTGTTACAGGTCACAGGCACAGACTAGCACAGGGGCAGGCAGGCAGCCCACCAAAGTGCCAGGAAGGAGGAACCCATACTGGGAGAAGCTAGAAGATTCTGCAAGAAGGCTGATTTTAAAGCTTCTTCTGTGGACTGCTCCATATACAGTTATAAACCTAGACGTCTGTTAAAAATTTAAAAGCAGGATCTTCCTTTATCATTTCTCCATCTTTTACACTTAGAACAAAGACATAATAGAAAATAAGAACAAAAATTGAGGGAAAAGAACAGAAGCAAACAATGAATGTCCATTTGATATTTATTTCAAGGTTGTTGATTTTTGTGGGACATTCATTTACTGGAAAATATCTTTACAAAAGAGGATTGTTGTCAAGTTCTAAATGATGAAAATAGGGTTTTATAATGGAAACTATTTTGCAATTCTTTAATAATTTTATTACTTAGTCTAATAATTTAGAATGTACCAGAAGGAAATTTGGTTGAAGTGACAACAAAAAGAAAATCATGTGTTAAAAATTGGAGAAATAGCGACATGATTTCACAAAGACATTACAAGAATGATACATCTGTTTAGGGAGCACAGCGAGAGCCTGGAGGAAGCTAAATGGGGAATTAGTGATCAAATAAAGAAACAAAACCAGCCACGTCCACTGAAGCCACTCTGACTACATTACTTACAAACTAATACTGTGTTGAAATCATGATCAGAGCAAATATGCAGGATAAATGTCCCCAATCTATGCAATTTTCTCCAGCACCAGGAAACTTTTTGGGGGCAAGTGGTTACTTTACAACTTTTATTTTTAATACAAAGAAAAATGATCCCCAAAGTGTATTTGTAAGCCATGGTTGGACTGTCTTTGATGCCGGAAACAGTCTTCTGCCTGCATATCCCATTTATTTTAAATACTGTTCTAGTGCTCTCTACATAAACAAAAATGCATTTGAAACAGTTATATCTTCCTCCAAGAGTTAAAAATACTATAGCTAGTTTTGCTTGGCTGGTTTGAGTACTTGAAAACAGAACTGCAAGAACTAGCACTTTCTGGAAAGCGTTTATCTCTCAATGGATTATTTTACATAAAAGTTAGTTATGTCAGTGATCTGTTTATGAAAAGAAGAGAAGCTAAACATGAATCCATACCCAGCGTCAATGCCAATAAAACCGGAATGTTAACGCAGGAATATTCTGTGCACATTGCCCCACGTTCGGGGCCACAATGGCCCGACTGTTCAGAACAGCTGACGCATGCTGGCCTGGCCCCTGCCCGCCGCATTTTCCATAGGCACGTAGGATCCAGGGATTTGGCTTGTTACAGGGCTCAAGATCTCATCCCAATTCAGGGACTCACCAGAAAATTCCAGGTCGTTTATCACCGCGGTGCACTGCTGCCACACTCACTGACGTTGCCTTTAATGAGACGGCCTCAACCGCACCGGGGCACGCCCGGCTCTGCCTCATACTTTCTGTGAGGTTATGCAGAACAAGCCCTGGGAGAGAATCTGACCGAGTCTCTGTGAACTCCATTATGAAGCCATATAAAACAATTATCTTGTTCCGCTTCCCTCAGGGGCAATTTCTTCAGGCCACACGTTTTGGCTAAAAATCAATGAAGATTTCATGGCACGCTGATTTACACTGCAGTGACATCTTTTGGAACATCCTTATGTTCCTGGAAACTCAAATACCCTGTATTCCACGGTTTCCCCTGAAGATTCTGCTTCATTCGGTAATCACTGATCCTGTGCCTATTATGTGCCAGGCGTTCCCAAGAAAGCATACTTCCTTGGGAGCCAGACGTGCGGTGGATGGAGAAAGACAGGTGACAAGCGCCAAGGTGGGCGGCGGGTGCTAAGGGCCTTGCGTGATGTGGGAGAAGTGGGGGGGAGGGGGCGGTGCCACCTCAGTCCCTGCTCCCAAGGTGGTTTACTCACCCGAAACATCGAGGACACTTTCAAAAGGACACTTCTACTTCAAGTCTGGCAAACACAAAGGTTAAGCACTGCGTTGCCACAGGATAGTGTCAGGGCTCTGGGCCAGCCAAGATGAAATCAGCTGCACTCTGTCGTCACCACCCTGGGCAAGATACCGAATCTCCATGTGCTTTAGTTTTCTCATCCATAAAACGGGATAGTAACACAGAGGCACCTGGCTCGGACAGCTGCTATGGGACTCATGACGTAAGTGTAAAATGCCACAGTGCCGAGCACCGTTATAATAAGGGCACATGGCAGGATACTCTTACCCACAATAATCAAAGACCCTATTCATGGTACATCCATGTCAACCTGCAGCCACCAGCAGGCCCTGGGCATATCTCCTTCAGTAAGTTGGCTATTTTTGTTACTCTTCATTTCCACCTTTGTTTGACACACAGGAAGGGGACTCCTCCGTAAACAAACCTTTTATCCTAACTGCTACTCACCTCCCATCACGCTCAGTGTCACCCACATTATTGTCATCATGTATTGATTATGTGTCTACTGTTTTTGGGGTAAAAGAATGTTGGGAGACACTGGTTTTGCCTTTAAAGAACTAACATCTAAAGCAGAAAGCCAATTTGTTCATGTTAGCTGCCAGAAACACAAGAATACACTGTAAGCTGTAGCGTAAAACTTAACGTGGGGCCAATATTGACATAACATTTTTGAGTCAAAATTCAGGATTTACTGACGCTGACTCTGAAAAGTGGCTCAACCTTTCTGGAAAACCATTTGGCAATATGGAACGATATTTATAAAGGGTCCACAGTCTTGGACTCTATAATTCCATTTGGGGAAATTAATTCCTATACTAAAAAAGATAAATTGCATAAAGATGTTTAAGTCAGTGCTGTTTATGATAGAAAAACATCTGGGGGAATGAAGCAAAATGGGAAGCTTGTTCTCCGTAAGAACAAACAGCTACCGTTCACTGAGTGCTGAGTGCTGGTTTATCAGTGCCAAGGGCAGGGAAGCGAAGAGGCTTCCAGAGACTTCTAGAACTGCATGGAGCTGGGCATGGTTGAAGCACACAGGGTGGGGCAGGAGGATCACAGGGCAGGAAATGAATAAGAAATGAAGCCAGGAGGTGAGCAGGGGCCAGATCCGGTGGTGGGGATACTTGGACACTGTCCTGTAAGAATTGTAAGACCGCCGGAAGGAAGAGGGCTAGTCTGTGACTGCGGAGACCACTCTGGGCACAGAGGGGAGGGAAGAGGAGGGCCTGGACAGACAGCCAGGGAGGGGCGGGGGGCCGGCCAGTGAATAGGAGCAGAATATAAACACAGTGGAGCATGAAAGCCACGTAAAATGTGGGCTGTGTTCCCTGGAAAAGATTTCAAGTAAATCTGAAGTAATGCAAATTAAATATGATGGCCACTGATTTTCTTTTTTCCTGAAAAGTTTATGAAAACCTCATAATTATAAATACACATATTTATATTTTATTTAATAAAATTCCAGGCTTGACCTCTACTTGTCATTTAGGATAATGCTGTCCAAAGTGTGATCTGTGGGCGTGGGCCAGTCTGCCAGGAGGGAAACCAGAAACAGAGAGGAAGCCTTTAGACACGTTAAAAGCAATTTATCAGAAGAATTGTATGTCTGTTGGAGTGAGTAAGTAAAAGCTAAGAATTATACTTCGCAGGCCTTTTTGTTCTACTTCATGCATCTAGCAATTCATTTTTATTATATTATGTTTATCAGCTGGCAAGAGGTTAGAAATTGAAACAAAAGTCAGGTGGTCTTCACAGACAGTTTGAGAAGCGCTGGGCTCCCAGGGGCTGAGTGGTCTGCAGAAAGCAGCCTGCTCTGCTCGTGCTTGGTGGCGATGCCTCCTACCCCATCCTGCATCCCCAAATGGGAACCGCTGCTCGCTGACGCACTGGATGGGATGGTGAGGACTCAGCAGGTGGCAAACAGTCACGTCACACAGTAACACAGCCAGAACTGGGGGAAGGCAGGCCCTACCAATCACTTACAGCAGGGTGTTTGTGTGTCACAATATAGAGCCTACTGTTCAACGGATTAGAAAACGGTGCCTGCACAAGAAATGGTACTATTCAACAGCTCTAGAACCTCTTCCTCACTGACATCTTTATTTTTCATCATTTCAAAAAGACAGTATTAGATGAATTCAATGGCATTCCTTCTATGTGCTCTCTGCAAAATTTGTGACTTACATTTAATAAGTACTAGCTACAAAGAGTTACGATATACCTTTTGATTTAAAGGGTGTCATGGTGTCTGTTTGCCAATGACACCTGACCGAAGCTCCGTAAGGGCTGAGCTCACATCTGGTCTTATGCTCACTACTGTGTGTGTACATGTGCACAGCACCGCGTGGGTTGACAGAGTGAGTGCTATCGCCGCATGTTTGGAGGGCGCGTGACAGTCCTGTCATACTCTGTCTCCTGTGCAGCAAGGGCTGGTCGCTACACTCACGCAGGGGCACTTTCCACCTCTTGCTGAATCTGCCATCTCTCTGGAATGTACTTCTGGAAGGTACTAAATGACACTGCAGTGGAATTGGGGATATTTCTGGCTCAGGGGAAGGGGGCACTATTTCAGAGCCACGTAAAAATGAAGTAGATTGTCTGGGGACAGAGGAAGCTGCCCTCTCCTGGAGTAGCCACATGGCACAGGGCTGACCAGGCAGGCCAGCACCGACGGCTTCTGGGCAAGTGACTTCCAAAGTCTTTTCCCAACCCCGGCTCTCCAGATCCACTCAGTATCACACTAGTTGGCTTTGTGGCGAGCTGCCCTTCATGAAGCAGTGCCAACCGATGTGCCATGCGTCTAAGTGCCAAAGGTTATACTTCAAAGTAACAGATTGTAAACAAAATATCTTCTATCTTGAAAAAAAATACAGTCTCGGTGACCTGGAAGGCCAAGTTCAAATTCAGGACTCTCAAGTCCCCTAGAGTCCCCCACTGGAATGTGATGCCACCTTAAGAAGAGGCAGAGGGCAGGCCAGAACCATGCCAGGCAGACTCATTCAGCATCCATCGAGCCGAGGGCTGTAAATGAAAACGCCTGATAAACGGTACCGCTCCGCCTCCCACCCACGCCCGCCCCACAAATCCCGACACAGTTCTTCGTGTTTCTGCGACCTGAAATTTTCTTGTAGACGTAAACCAGATGCTTCAAAGTAAGAAAAGTGCAGACAATTCCCACTAAAAAGAAACATTAAACACTTACAAGGTCGAGAACACGAGCTCCAAGGGGCATCCTCCTGTGAGAAAACAATCACTGTAACCACTCAGAATAATCTCAAATCTGTTCTGAAATTTAGAACTCCAGTCTAGCTACCGACTGGGAAAATGTCAAGGTTTAGCTTACACCTAAGAAGTCTCTAGCAACATGGGCTTCACTGGAATTTCCTACTTGCCGTTGCTGTTGCTAATGCAGTAACAGAAGAGGAAAAGTTTGCCGTTTATCCTCCCGAGTTCATTCTGCTATGTGGACAGGAGGTAACTGGAGTGAGATGGATATTTTCCTACGTCCCTCATGCATTGGGTCGGTCAGTGTCACAGCAAGGACCAAATTCCGCTGGATGGCTACCTGCACGAGGCGGCTCAGCTCTGAGGACAGTGAGGGTGTTGGTGGATCTGTATGGCAATGCGCTCAAGGCAGCTTCCACGGGGACATGCGTCTCCCACTCAGGGCCTCGGCTCCAGCTCTGCAAAGCACACTGCGGTCCCATCAATGTGGTCCCGCTCGACATGTGTGCGGAAAGCTGACCCCCAGCTCCAGCGCTGCGGCTGCCTGCCGCAACCAGAGCCCAACCTTGAAAGCGAGACACTTTTTTTGTGCTCACGTTAGAAAGGTGAACTGAAGGCCCTCTACATTTGATGCGGGTCCCCCCTCGAGTCCATCAAAGGGCCTTGCTAAATATAATTTGACGAGCTGTCAGACCTTGCCCTCAAATGTGTTTTAACTCTTCAGTTAACATTGGGAATTCACTTTTCCAACTTCACAATGAACTTGGAGCCTAAAAAGTGTATCTGCTGGCGAGGGACGGTAGCAGTGCCTGGAGGAAATGTGTGTTGCCACCACCTTCGTTCCTTGTCATTTACAGCAACATGAGGTCTTTCCTTGCATCCACTGAGGAATTACAGGTTAATCGTATGTGAAGAGGGTCTCGAAAGGAGCAGAAAGGAGCAGAAAGGAGCCTTGTTGCTCTGAGTAACTGCACTCATGAGTGTCTGGGGGCAGAACCAACAGGACAGGGTGCATGCCAGCATGCTTTCCAATACCTCCAAGGGGCCCAGAGCCACTTCAAGTCACATACTATTTCATTCATTTTTTTCTTCAATGTTTCTTTCTGTTAGATCTTTTCTGTGGAATTTTTGGAATAGCCTCTCAACAGTATTACTTAGTCACATTATGGGTTGCATAGGTTTCTGTGGGCTGGCTTGAGAAGCACTATAGCATTGTCTCTGTGGGAAGTGCCTGCCAAGCACTAAATGGCAGGTGCGCAGAGATTTTTTGAAGTTGGAAGAATTGCTGTGTAGGCATTGCCATAAATCCTGAAAGACTGGGCCTTAAATAAGAGCCTTATTTCCTTTATTTTAAAATAATTTAATACAGATACTAATAAGTTAATGTTACCTTTATTCTGTGGTGATTCTTTACATGTTACCATATCCTAGATAAGAAATCCGCTTATGACTGTTATCCCACGGGAAGGAACACCCGGAGCTCAGACAGCAAGGCAGGAGCCTGTCCTTCCCTCCACCTAGAGCACAAGGTCCTGCTCCTGGTCCTCACCCTGGAGTCAGCGCTTGAAGCCTGAGTCGGGGACACCACTGCGGCAGAACTCCCAGGACGGGGCACGTGAGGGCGGGGAGGTGCAGGGATAACTGGAGAGAAAAGCAAAGAAAAGGAAGGAAAACACGACTGACCATTTAAGCACATCCTATGTGCCAGCAACTGTGCTAGGTGTTCACACACATCTTCTTAAACTTCTCATCCTGACTGTGAGGTATGCATTATTCCTATTTTACAGATGAAGAAATAATTGCAAATAAGGTCATCAATTAATTCCCTTCCGGAGCCAGTCTTTGAATGCAAAGACCATAGGCTCAGGGCAAGATCCACTCGAGGGGCCTCAGGTGGGGCCTGGAGGAGGTGAAGAGGCTGCAGGAAGTGCGGGGTGGCAGGGGACATGCCCATTGCTTCTCCTGGAAGCCACAGTGGCACTGCCCAACCTCAGACTGGAGTTGAAAGGATAGAGGCTGGGCGGGGGTGAACCTATGCCCAGGTCTGCTGGGCAGCTGAAAGACCTTAAAGCCCTGGATAAATTGAGTTTTCAATAAGTGCGGTGCCCACAGAGATCTTTTCTTAAAAAAACCCAGTAAATCTAGAAACTTCTAGACAGGGAAAAAGGCCCTTTCCTTTCTAAAGATGCAGAGTTAAAAACATTTGTTATAGGTAAAATGTGATCTGGAGAAAATAAGAGAGAATGAATCCAGTAAGGGAAGAATAACTAAGAAGAGAGAAAGAAAACTTTTTTGACACAAGAATTCTCCAAAAGACTAGAGTGATTTGCTTCTGCAAATAACTTTCACTAAGTACCAGTGGTGCAAGAGGCCTGGTAAAGATGGAAAAACATCCTTAGAAGAGGATGTAGATGTCAACCTCTTAGGCAATATGAGTTAGGATTATAAAGCAACGGGACTGACGTCTTGAGTTAGAGACCCACCACTAAAATACATGGAGCATGTTGTCCACACATCCACTCTGCAGGGCTCAAAACTCTCGTATGTCGCAAGTCCTAGTGCCTCCATCTGTAACATCCTTTTTCTGATGAAACATCTCTGTCTTTTGATGATGGTAGGCTTTTTTTTTTGAAACACTTGAAACCAAAATATGATACATGAAGTGCATGATCAACCTAGTAACACTATTATAAACCCAAAATAGAATGTGACCATAACCCACATCTAATTTTCTCATGTACTTAGTGAACTTGCTCCAAATACAATTTAAAAGAAGAGCTGAAAATTGCTTTCAGCGCAGTGCTAGAATAGGCTTCTTTTTATAGACACTTCCATGACTTTGTATAAAATTTATTAAAAAAAAATCCTTTCCCCAATCACAGCCTCAAGCAAGTTACAAACTTTAATAAAGACTCAGAAAAATTAATCCTGATGATGAAGAGTAAAAAGGATCTCTTCTTAGAGGGAAATTGCTTTATAAATGAATCGAACATGTTTAAAAATGTCAAAACATTATTTGGTTTTCTGATAGTTGCAAAATTACCCTGAAAAAAATAAAACAAAGATAAATCACCGCTTAGAAATCTATTAAATATATTCTATAAAAATTAAAATTATATCTATCTCTTAAAAATAAGTGTTATATTCAAACACGAAAGTAGTTTCAATTAAAGAAACCAAATTTCCCTAACAGTGCCAATCAATTTGTTTTAAATTAGAACTACACAGAGAATGCAGATAAAAATTTTTAATGACTTTAAAATTATTAAGACAATTTACTTAATTTGGTAAATTACAACAAACTGCTTTTACTTGCATGCCTATCAAAGGCCTAATTTAATCATCACTAACATAATTGGTGACCAAGAAAAGGCGCAGAATGATCATTTTATTGCAAGAAGAGCCTTCTTTTATCGCTAGGGAAACCAAGCATCCAGCTCTTCTGAGGATGGCAGGATGGAAAATCTGTGGAATTCACCTCCATGTTCTTTTAAGGGCACATGGAATATCAGTGGGACCAGAGCACAAGCAGTTAAGTCCCTTCTGACCCAGAGATTTCAGAAGAGCTGAAGGTAAAAAAATCCTGAGATGGCTGCTTCTGCCCCAGTGGGGAGCTAGGATGTCTGTCCGAGGTCTGGATTTACTCACTGGCCTTTCTGGTTCAGGCCTTGCTGCATCTTGGGTGGCAGGGAGAAGATCTCAGTGCACGGAATTTGGGAGCGTGGGTGCAGTTCTGACCCCATGTGCCCTCTTTCTGGCTCAGTTTCATCAACTTCAAAATAAGGGACAATCCCAGGGGCTGGTGGAGATGGCACAGGAATGACGGGCAGCTAATCGTGGGCTCCAGGGCGGACCCCTGGTTTACAATGGGGTAGCCCCGCTTTGCTCTGCTTCATGTGTTGGGGATCAGTGAAAAAATTCGCTTAAAAAGAAATTTCATTCAGGACAACAGCAACTATAGAAAATGAAATCCTTTTAAAACCACTGAGCTTCATGATCACTAAGGTTTCTTCCAGCTTCAACATCCTAAATTTCACAAAAGTGGGTGAATTTGGCTTATTTGGACTCTGTGCTTAGGTCCAAGCAAATGTCACTTGGAAATTTCGTGTGCAAGACAGAATAATTCTCTTGGGTGACGCTCTGGTTTTATACCTGTGGTCCAAGGACTTTGTCTGAAAGCTGACTTGATGTAAAAAGACAGATTTTTAGCAGAGACCCTCCAATTTGGGGACCAAAAGTTTCCAACTTCCTTTTTTTCCTCAGTTCTTCTTGGGACAAACTTTGGCATGGAAATGGTGATGGCGGGTAGTGTGGCGGTGGGGGGACAGAGAGACTAAGTCACAAACCCGGATAAAGTCAAGATTATCTAGCTGATCTCTCACGTTAGCCATCACTGATGGAAATGTTTGGCTGGCTGAGTTCCCTCATAAATGTCCCGTTACCACGCTCGCCTGGCCAAATTTCAACCCTGCTCCTGCTCATAGGTTCTCATAACTGCATGTTACAAAGCCAGGCCAACTGGTCCCGCTACAAATACATCCAATATATTTCAGATGGGTCTTCAAGGCTCTGGGTCAAACTTTCAGTCACCATTTCTTTCCTCAGCAGGTTTCATCCCTTTTTATAACCCCAGGTCTTCAGTCTAAGCAGGCAACCTCAACTCCTGCTTTATAAGACTATCGAGGACAAGTAACTTAAGCTCGCTGCTCTCCGCTGTCCTACAACGTGTTTCTGCCTCTGGGCTCATCCCTATTATGTCAGTGAGAAGCAATCCTCCTTCTCCCGGCAAGCATGCCTCCTTTTGTTCCCTCAGTTCTGCTTCCTCCTGCCCCCTCCGGCAAGGCCTTGCTTCACCTTGTAACCACTTCTACTTGTGATTTTGGTTATTGCTGTTACCATATACATTTCTTTCCTAATTATTAATAGTAGAAAACTGTCAAAATTATTGATGTCACAAAAACACATAAAGGTGGAAAATATAAGACAAGACATACAGAGGACCAATTTAGTAGGCCCAACAATACTAGGAATTCCAAAAAGAACAGAAATAAATGAAACAGAAGCACTTAGGAATGCTAAGAGAAATCCTCAGGTCTAAAGGAGAGAGTCTTCTGTTGGAAAGGAGTCACCAAATGAAGCCTACCATGAATTAAGAGCCACGTGAAGACATATCCGCAAAACATTTCTGAATATCAAAGATGAAGAGAGATGTTTTAAGAGGAAAACAAACCAGCCCCTTACACAGGAATGCACGTCGGACTGACATGGGCCTTTGCATCAGCCAAACTGGATGCCAGAAGCCACTGAGGTCCCCTAAAAGTTCAGACAAAACAACGTTCACTGGAGAATTCTACATGCAGGTAAACTAAAAATCAAGTGTGAGGGTGAAATGCTACATATATTTTAAGGTATTTTCAAGAAATAAGACAGTTTACTTTTTGTTTTCTCTTTTCTGAGGGGAAGTTAATGTGAGTGTAGTCTAGCAAAAAAACAAGGCACAAACCATGTGAGAGACAGATCTGGGACGCAGGACGTACGAGACCTACCCCAGGTAAAGTAAAAAAAAGTCCCCACGAGGCAGGTGAGCCTCAGACCTGGAGAAGAGCCAGTCCGGAATGGAAAACGTGAATAATACAATGTTTGACACAATTGAGAAGATGCAAAGATTCGAGGTTCTGATAAAGCACATGGCACGTGAAAAAAAAAAAAAAGATAATAGGAACTCTAAGAGAAATAAAAATGCTGCTCCAGAAAGTTAGACCCCAATACAGAATAAAGCATAACATGATGTGATTTTAAGCAGTTGGTCTGAGTGTAGAAACGGAGTGTCTGTTTGCCTCTGATACTGAGTGCATTCTCTTCCGGCACCCACTGGGTCAGAGGCGGGACCTACGCAGAAGGCATGGATCCCACCCAGCTGCCCAGCCCAGCGCAGAAGAACTATGGCTATGGCTGCAACGGCACAAACCCATCTTACCGACTTTCAGCTTTTAGAGTCAACGTATGAATGAAACATGGACAATGGTTACGGCATCAAACACAGATGTCAGCCACCAAACTGTAAGAGTGGCGGGCAGAGGCAGAGCTTAACGGGCAGACGAGAATCAAGAAGAAATGAGAGGAAAGGGAGGGTGGAAACTCGCAATTGCAAAGTCTGAGGGCATCTGCTAAAATCGGTCCATTTACATCGAAGCAGTTTTCAAACAGCCTCCTTGCGTCACTCTTTGCCAACTCTGGCCCTGAGGTTTCTCAGAATGTGTGGTCAGAACGAGCCTCTCTGTAGAGCCATCTGGCCCTTCTCTGTCAGCCCAGCGCCACCCCAGCACGCGCCTCCACGAACACAAACACAAGACACCTCCTCTATATCTGGAGTGGCTACACCCGCGTGCTGGTGACAGCGTCTCCTCCCTCCTCCCTCCCTCCCATCTGTTGAGCTTCCAGCACATGCCACGCACTGTGGCCGCAGAGTCTTGTCCTCAAGGTGAGCCCAGGGGAAAGGAGACCAGACCTAGAGCTTGAAGCATCTGTGCCTGGGAATGAGAGAGAAGAATATGTAAAGTAAAAGTGTTTTTAAAAAGGCGTTTAACATGGAAAGGTCTGTGATTAGGTTTTCCCAAACATAGTACCACTAACAGGAAGGACTCCTGCAAAAAGTCCTCTCACTGAACCACAAAAAAGGAGGTAAGACAGCAGTGCACTGAGGGACCACTAGGTGACCCCACAAGGTGTCAAGCACATCATTTCATTTACTCCTTGGGACAACTCTGAGGTAGGCGCCATGTTACCGATGAGGAAACAAACTCAAAGACCTAGAGTCGGCCCCACCCAGGCCTGTCTAGCAGCAGGGGCTGGGTTCTCTCCATCGCTCTGTGTGGGTTTCTCTGAGTGAGTGAGCCAGTGATCTGTGGAATCCTCTAAAACTGTTGCGCCCTAGATGCGATGGCTGGGGAAGAAATGCACAGGGCAGGAGAGTTTGGGGCAAGTTTTGGCTCAAGTCCAAGAGCTCATCAACGTAGTTTACCTTACACGATCCCTAAGGTACCACCCAATGATAAAATTCTATGATTCCATAATTGTCCTCCAAGTTCCTCCTTCTGTTTCCCAACACAAGGACAGCGTTTTGCACTCTCTTTGTCAGATAAGTGCAATGACCAAGTCCTGGAGCTCTGCAGGTTCACACCTGCACCACCCCACTCTGGGGGCTGTGTCCTCTGCCTGAGCTGTTCTTTCCAGCAACAAGAGTTGGGGACCCTCCATGGGCAGGGCTCTGGACAGCTTTCAGAGGAGCCTGTGACAAGGAAAAAAGGAACCCCTGGGACACCATTCCACTTAGACACAAGTCCAACTCCAAGGTTCCAGGCTCAATGGCGTTCTCCTTTTACTTTTCATCAGTCTACGATTGTCCTGTGTGCTCATAAACTCTAAGAGCACATGAGAAAGAATGATAAATATTAAAAACAAAATAAAATCAGCCAGCAAGTAGTCTTTAGAAGGAACTAATTACAGCAGTTGGGGATAGTGCACTAGTACTGGAGAAGTCTGCACGTCTTGGTAAATACACGTGAATGTTTTGAAGCTTAAACAGGGTGGAGTTTTCAGAGAATCTAATTACTACTCTAATTACAATAGGAAATCTATTGCAGTCAAATGAATCCCATAATACAAATGAGCAGGTGAGAGAAGACCCAAAGATACCTAGTGGATTATACTTCCTCCTTCGGTTCAATTACATGATTGGTTTTTAAACAACTTGCTAACTCATTCATTCATTCACCAAACACTTACTGATAACATACAACATGGCAACAACCATGCTAGGAGCTGGTGATGCTAAGGTATTGATAGTTTCTTCATTCCAGAAGATCAGAGGTTAGTTGGGAAGAGAGTCAACCAACTTCTACTGAGAAAAGGCCATCCGAAGGTCGGCAGGGGTCAACTCGCAGCAGAGGGGGGACGGGGTATTTCAGGAGGCGCCAATAGCAGTTTTCATCATATGGCACCCTGTGCTCTGGGAACCCCGAGTGTTTCAGCACCACCAGATAGATAATCACCTTAGGGAGCAGCGGGAGCTCGGAACCAAACAAAAGGCCTTATTTGCAAAGCAAGGATTTTGAATTTTTTCTTATAGACAACCAACAAGTGCTGAAGAGGCTTTAAAAGCAGGGTAGTGAGCTGATGACATGGCTTTTAGAAAGATCACCCCAGGAGCAGGCTAGAGGCCCGCTGGAGGTGTCAGAGAGAAACACAGCACTAGGCAGGAGCTGCTGCACACCCTGGGCAAGAAGTGCTGGAAGAGCTGAATCAAGGCCGTCATCGTGCGACGGGGAAATTGAAATGCACTGAAAACATGTTTCCATGTGAGATCTGCAAAACTTCTGGCTGAACACATAGGGGGTGAGGGAGAAGGCGTCAACAATACCTTCTGTTTCTGGCATGAACAACTGAGTGGGCGAGAAAGGACAAAACAGGAACAGAAAGTTCAGGAACGGAGACGACGGCTGATTCTGGACACAGCTTGCAATGCCTGTGGAACGTCCGGGTGGAAGGTCTGCTGGAAGTTGGACAGCCAGGTCGGGAGCCCTGCAGAGAGGTGTGAATGTGCCAGCAAACCGACTACGGGAAGTACATGGAGAATAAGACGTGAAAAGAGGGCCAAAGTCAGAGTCCAATGTTAAAGACACAGAGCCCAGATCTTTCACCCCAGGCCTGAGGTAGGACCAGGGCGTGTGAATGCTTAATAAGCTCTACAGGTGATTCTGATGAACAGCCAGATTTAGGAACCACTGGATTAAATAATTACTAAACTCTCTTCCAGTCCTAACAATGATTCAATGCACGTATCTGACAAATGTTTATGACCCACTCAACAACCACGTCTCAAAACCTAACAGTTGTATTACTCAGGCATTACCTATGCTTGATGATGAATAATTTTTTGCTTTGTAGAAAGTAGAATGAAATGAATTAGTCAGGGGCCCCGAAATAGACACCTGTCCCAATCTCCTAAAACTGAAACAGAGTGTCAGTCAGGTCCCTGTCCTCAGCAGAGGGAGGTGGCAGGTTGGTGGGTCCAGGGCTGTGAGCTGGGCCACTGGTTTGCAGTTACGACCCTGAACAGAAGGACTTTTTTTTCTTTTAAATTGCCTTTCCATTCTGTAAAACAGAAATAGCCGCCACCAGCCCATTTCTCAGGGCTGCCGAGGAGAACTCACGTGGAATCTGCCATCAGTCCGACTCTCTCCCACCAGCACCAGGGAACAGAGGGGAGAGTGTCACACTGTATTACTACCAGACCCAAAGTGTCTGTGCCACAATTACTTCCGTGGTTCAAAATAAAAGAGAACCTGCCTGAGGACTCCCAGGAAGAAAGAAGGAGGCCCTGTTAGTTTTGCTTTCCCAGGTAAGGCGAGTCCGGCTTTCCAACACCCAAAGCCGTCGCATCTGTCCTGGAGGGCACTGGAAATGGAGTCTGCACAGCCTGGTCAGCGGCTGCCACTTTGTTTAGCTCAACCTGCTGGCATTCGGGCCTGATAGCAAGCAGAGTCCGTGCTAATGGAAAGAATGACAGTGTGTCCCTGTCCCTCCACTTTCCCGAGGCCCCGGCTGATATGGAAACCGGCTGGCACGGGCGGGATGGAAAGTATGAATCCATGCTCGCCTCGGGTTGAATGAGCAGAGGGTAATCAGATCGGGCTCACGCTAAAATATCACGGCGGCTCACTTGACCGGCTACTATCCAGTCACATCCTTCAGGCTTCAGGAATGAGATGCTGCCATCCGAAGCAGCTGAAGGGACGGTGCTGGCACACTAGGCCCAGGATGGGCTCCGTGGAGCTGAAGCTGGGAGGTGAGATGGTGTGGTGACCGCCTGCATAAACACCTATGGAGTGCCCGTGTCGCTCCTGGATGCCTTTCCTCTGGCTCCTCACCTTGGTGCATGGCTCACCACGACCCTCAGAGGTGTGTAGTCTTCACCCTGCTCTGTAGAAGAGGGAATCCTGGCCCAGAAAGATCAAATGACCGGCTGGAGGTTGCACAGAGTGGGGACCCAAACCTGGGCCCTGCACATCTCCCACCTGGCCTTGCAAACTTCCCACCACCTGGCTGTCCCTCGTGCACGGACACACGCACATGCAGGCTGTCGACCCAGAGAAAGCACAGACAGGCGAGCAACGCAGAGGATGCTTGTGCACCGGGACGGTAAGGAGGAGGAAGAGGAGAGGTGTAGGCCAAAACTTCAACAATGTCCTTCAGACAAGCACTAGGAAAAGAACCCAGAAAAAAATACGAGTGCTAAGCAGTGAGTTGAGAGTTCTAGGCCCTTCTAGAGAGAGACTCAGTGCTGCCCCAGAGATGCCTTGCTTAGTCTCTATGGAAGGAACCACTGAAATGCCGTCTAGGCTGGGAAGTTTAAGTAACCAAAGTGTTTGAGCGTCCCTAATAACCATTCCTTGCATGAAAGTTTCAACAATGTTAATGAAAGAAAAAAGGAAGCTCAGGAAGTGGCCCAAATGTGGACTGCGAGGCAGGCTCGGCAGGTGGGCCCCACGGGCTCTGCTGCAAAGTAAGTGCCTTTCCGTTTAGGTTGCAGAATTGGGGACCAGCCTCTTAGTGACCTCCCAGCTCTAAATGTGTTATCAAAATGACAACGGGGCGGATCTCCTACAAGGCAGACTGGTCATTTACCCTTGCAGGTGGTTTCTCCGCTCACTATCCCAGGCAAGGTGTACTCTGGGTACGAGGTAGGAAATGGTGCCGATTTCTCCCCGGGACTGCTCTGCACCAGAAGCGGGGTCTGTGCTTGTCGGCAAAGGCAGTCTGCCCACCGCAGGCTCGGGCACGACAGACTCACCTGCGCCACCAAATTTCATTTATCAATTTAATCCATATTCATGAAGCAGGTGCTGTTCCAGGTGCAGGGTGCTTAGCGGTAAACAAGATGAAAGCGGGCCGGGCGCGGTGGCTCACGCCTGTAATGCTAGCACTCTGGGAGTCCGAAGCGGGCGGATTGTTGTGAGCTCAGGAGTTCGAGACCAGCCTGAGCAAGAGCGAGACCCCGTCTCTACCAAAATTAGAAAGAAATTAATTGGACAGCTAAAAATATATATAGAAAAAATTAGCCGGGCATGGTGGCACATGCCTGTAGTCCCAGCTACTTGGGAGGCTGAGACAGTAGGCTTGCTTAAGCCCAGGAGTTTGAGGTTGCTGCAAGCTAGGCTGACGCCAGGGCACTCGCCCCAGGCAAGAGACTTGCCCCAGGCAAGAGAGTGAGACTCTGTCTCAAAGAAAAAAAAAAAAAAAACAAGATGAAAACTTTCATGGAGGTGACATTCTAGCAAAGATGGACAATGGGTGATTATGTACCCAAGTGTCAGGGAGCAACCAGTGCTCCGAAGACGGCTGCAAGGACGGGCAGGAAGGGCGAATGCTGGCTTAGCGAGGGGCTTGGGAAGACCTCCCTGAGGAGGTGGCATCTGGGCGGAGACCCAGGAGCCATGACGGAGTGTCTGGGGAAGAACACTCCAGGAATTCCAGCCTAGAGGGAGGGGCCGGATGTGGCACCCTGGAGCAGCAGTCATAAGACCAGGGTGGCTCCAGCCGTGACGGAAGAGAGACCTGGAAGAACTGAGTCAGGACAGGCAGACGGGGCATTCATAAGCAACTGCGCAGTCCCAGGCAAGCATTCCAGAACCTGCTCTGAATGTGCGGATGCTCCTGGGGGATTCCAAGCGAGGGAGGGGCCGGATTTGGTTTACATTTAAAAACTCCACTGGCTGCTGCGCGGAGTTCCAGGAAGGCAAGGGGGAGGCGGGAATCAGGAGGCCTCTGCAGGGACCCAGGCAGCAGAGGACGCTGGCTTCCATGGGGCGAGACATGAGGATGGAAAGTGCGTGAGTTCAGGGCATCTTCTGAACAGACCAGAGGACCCTGCGGCTGGGCTGGCCGCGGGGGTGGGGCCAGGAGCCGGTTGATGGGTAGTGGAGGCTGCGGCCATTCTGAGCAGTGTCAAAGAGAGAACCTCCTGGTGCTTGTTTTAGGAACAACAGTGCTAGCTAATAAATTCCTACAGATACTCTTAATATACCGTAGAGAGCTCAGTTTACTTAACAGTGCTGTGGACTAGTGTTCATGTCGCCCACCCCTACCCCGCCACGTGTTGAAGCTCTAACCACCAGCATCGCAGAGTGTGACTGCACAGTATTTGGAGATAGGACATTAAAGAGGTAATTATTATAATAAGTTAAAATGAGGTCATTAGGGTGGGGCTTTAATCCAGTCTGGCTGGTGTCTATAAAAGGAGGAAATCTGGACATACAAAGGGACAACCGACATGTGCATGCACAGAGAGGCCAAGTGAGGACAGAGTGGAAAAGTGGCCATCTGCCCGCCAAGGAAAGAGGCCCCAGGAGAAACCAAAGGTGCTGACACCTTGATCTTGGACTTCCAGCCTCTGGAACTGTGACACCATAAACTTCTGCTGTTTAAGCCACTCAGTCTGTGGTATTTTGTTACAGCAGCCCAGGCAGACTAATACAAATGCCTCTATTGTGCTTCGAATCTCTACAAGTTGATGAATGTAACCACAATTTACAGAGATCCCATGACCAGATCGGCCACTGTAGAGACCTGGAGTTTAACCGTCATAAAAACAAACTATACCCCCTACTTTGCTTGTGCGTACACGCGTGCATACACACATACTGACACGCAAAGTTCTTATTGATTATAATAACAAAGTCTAACCACCAGCTCCTGTTTCCTCCCAATTACCTTGGGACAACTTTTCTTAGACCCTTCTGCTGGAGGGCATGGTTGCTCCTACCCCATCTGGGTTCCCGAGCACAGGGCTGGCCAAAGGCAGCTTGGAAGAATCACATGGAGGGCCCCAGCCTACTGCTATCATCATGCGACAATTCGTTGACTTTAATCTTTTGCCTGTATTCTAGAGGCAGAAAAATCTCACACCTTATTTTAAGTGATCTCTATTAATATCCCTCCCTGGCCCTTGGAAGATATTAAGAATCCAGAGGGAAATCAGAAACTCAGTTGTGCTAGAAATATCCAAAATGTCTCATTCAGAATGAATTCACCAAACAACCTCAAAACAAAATGATGATGAAAAATAAGCCTTCCACGGGGGGAGGAAGGGATGGGTAAATTCACACCTAACGGGTACAATGCACACTATCTGGGTGATGGGCACATGTATAACTTTGACTCAAACAGTACACAAGCAATTTATGTAACCAAAACATTTTTACCCTTGTAATATTCTGAAATAAAATAGATATATAAAAATAAAAAATTAAATTAAACTAAAAAAACCATTGTACCTTGCTAAAATAAAACTTTATAATTATAGTTCATTGTGAATAACTTCTCAAATACATCCATCTTGCAAAAGATTTTCTCTTACTAACCACTCTTTTTCCATCACTGACTACAGTGGAAAATTACATTCCACTATGAAATATAATCCTGTTGATATTAACACCTATTAAGGTTTTCATCATATTGCTGGATGAGATGGTGTAACTAGGGACAAAGGATGCAGAGGACATCGGTCCAAAGGAGGTAAATACTGAGAAGGTAATACATTCTTTTTAATGTTGGATCGTGTGCTTGCAAATTAAAAAGAGCTCACAGGCCAGGCTTCATCAAACCATTGCAGAAGCACACACCCGCATGCCTGGTGACAGAGTCTTTTTGAAGGTAAACCTGTACCCCATACACTTTCCTTTCTAAGTCTGACCTTCACCAGAGGATTCACCAGAGCATCCTGAATCCAAATAACAAAATTAAATGCACACTAACCACTAGCCCTTAACAGCTTCATGTAAATGTGTAGCATTAGGAACTGGAAACAAGAATTATCTAAGGGTCATGTTTTGATAGGCATTTAACGGATACCACTTCTGTATGCTGAAAGGACAATGTTTTAATATTTTACACAAACTATGCACTTTATTATCAAAATAATTTATAAATTATTCTTGTTTAAAACAAATTTCCTCCTTTTCTAGGAGAATTTCAAAAAATTTGAATAATTTCTAAAGATTATCTAAGATTTCAACTTCACCCTTTGAACTCACCTGAATGATTATTTATAAAATTAACTGCTCTAAGAAGTCTGTAGGGGACCTAATGATACACAAAGAAGCAAATTTATAAGCATTCCCAGAATAATGCATTAGCTATAGAAGCAGCACACATTAAGATTTAGTCCTACTTTTTAATTCATATTAGACTTTAATAAAATAAGTCAAGGACGCATATTGTAATCTCTAGAATAAACAGTAAAATAATGTCTAACAGACAAATTAGTAGAGGAGGACAATGAAATAATTTTAAAAATACATAATTAATTCAAAAGAAGGCAAGAAAGAAAAGAAAAAGGAATATAGAACAAGCAGAACAGAGAGAAAAACAGTAAGATGACAAAAAGTAGAAGAATGAGAAAATATGCTCTATAAATACTCATCAGAAGAGAGCTGGTATAGCTATCTCAGGTCATGCAAATAGACTTGAAGAAGCATTATCAGCAAAAAAGAGGGACATTTAATAATTAAAAAGGGTCAATTCACCAGGGAGATACAATAACTCTAAGTTTATATGTACCTAATAATATAGCTTCAAATCTATACAAAGCAAAAGTTGAAGAACAGAAAGGAGAAATAAGCAAATCCAAATTGTGGTGGGAAATTTCAACACACTTCTCTCAGCAACTGACAGAACAGATAAAATTAAGTAAGGCCACACAAGATATGTACAATACGAACAACAAGTTTAACCCCATCGACTGTACATTTTTGTTAAGTGACTGCATCTAACAACTGCAGAGTGCATTGTTTTTTTCAAGTGCACATGAAACACTTATCAAAACTGACTTACTGTTGAATCATGAAGCAAGGCTGAAAAAATGTCAAAGGACTGAGATAGAGTGCTTTCTGACCACATAGTGGAATTAAGCTAGGAATCAACAACATAAAAGATAACTAGAAAATCCCCAAGTGTTTGTAAACTAAGCAAAGCACTTCTAAATAATCTACAGATCAAAGAAGAAGGTACAGTGAAAATCAGAAAGTATCTTGAAGTGACAGATACAAAGGATATGACATCAAAACTTGTAAGATGCAGCAAAAACCACATTCAGAGGGAAATTTACAGCCTTCTGTGAATACATTGGAAAAGACTAAAAATCAATGATTTTTACATGTTGATCTCAAAAAGTAAAGCAAGAAAACAGAATAGCAAATTAAACCCAAAGAAAGTAAAGGGAATAAAGCAGAAAACACTGAAATAGAAAACAAATAAAAAATAGAAAAAATTAAGTCAAATGTTGAGTCTTTGAAAAGATTAATAAATTTAATTAACCTCTGACAGAACTGATGGAGAACAAGAAAAGAGTACAAATTGTCACTACCAGGATTGAAAAAGGAGACATAACTACAGGTCCTATAGATATTAAAAAGCTTGTAAAAATATTATGCTGATATATTTAAAATTTTAAATAAATGGACAAATTCTTAGGAAAATATAACTTACAAAAATAATGAAAGAGAAAGTCAATTGGTTCTATATCTATTTAAAAAACTGACTCTATAATTAAAAACATTCTCAAAAGAAAACTCCAGGCCTAGATATTTTCATCAGTGAAATCCTCCAAACATTTAAGTAAGAAATAATATCATTCTTATGTAAACTCTTCAACAGAACAAAAAGAGGAACTCTTCCAACTTGCTTTATGATTTTGGCATACCTTGATCCTAAAACCTGAGAGTATTATTGAAAAGAAATATTATCATCCTATGTCTCTTATGAACATAAATATGAAATTATGAGATGAAAATAATAGTAAAAGGCAGAGTTATAAAAAAGAATTTTTCACCACAACAAAGGAAATGTGAATGATATATATATATATGTCAAAAGACATGTAGAATGTTACAGTAGCATGATCATAATGGTCCCACACTGGACGACATCCCAATGGCCATGCATGGTAGAATGACAAATAAGCTGTAATATATTCACATCACAGAACAAAAACAACAATGAAAATGAACTAACTACTGTTACACGTGTGATGGTTAAGTTTATGTGTCAGCTTCACTGGGCCATGGTGCCTAGATACATGGTCAAATGTCATTCTGGATGTTTCTGTGAGGGTGTTTTGGGATGACATTAACATTCAAATCAGTAAACTTTGAGTAAAGCATGTTCCCCTCCATAATGTGGGTTGTCCTCATCCAATTGGTGGAAGACCTGAGTAGAAAAACAGGCTGGCCTTCCCCAAGCAAGAAGAAATCTGCAGCAAAAGTACTTCCCACTTGAATGGCAACATCAGCTCCTCCCGGGTCTCCAGCCTGCCAGCCCACCCTGCAAAGTTTGGACTTGCATGAGCCAATTCCTTCAAATAAACCTTTCTCTAGAGACATGCACATCCTGTTGGTTCTGTTTCTCTGGAGAACCCTGATTAAGACAGAAGACTAGCAAATATTGTTCGATACGTATCCATTTCCTCTTTGTCCCTCTCCTGGTCGCACTGGCTGTCTGTGTGAACACACATGCTCTTTCTGCCACAGGCCTCTGCACCAACCATTCCCTCTGCGTGGCCCTTACTTGGCTCTTCACATCCTTTAGGGACCCAGCAGGTGCCCCGTTACTCATCATCTCAGCTCCCCATTGTCTTTATTCATAGCAGTAATCACAACCTGTAACTAATATATTTAGAATACGTTATCTGTCTCTCCCAGGAAAATGTACATCCCATGAGGGCAAAGACATTGCTTTGGTTTCCCCTGGGTCTAGGTACATTGCCAGAGCAATTCAATAAATATTTGCTCGATGAACAAATGTGTGAATCAATGAATATATAATGAGCACATTTTCTCCACGTATCCTGAAATCCATTTTTTCCCATTAATAAACCTCCTCCTAACCCAGCACCTCTGACAATCCGGGACTCTGTGCTCTCAGCCAGCATTTCCTCCCACTGCAGCAGGGGCTAAGGGCTGACCTATCATATCCTTGACGGTCCCTGAGTGCAGGGCCTCAGAAGGAAGGCGACAAGAGGACTAGAAGATGTGTTTCCCACTTGAGAATCTTGGAATCTCGCAGACACAGAAAACTATATCATTGTTGAAACATAAAGTCTATCTAGTGGATTGTAGCTGTATATTGGAGTCATCAGAATGACTTGATTTCGATGGTCCAGAAATTTCTGAGACATAGCAATATGTCTTGATCTGGGAGGTCATGTTAAGGGTTTGCTTGTGGAATAAAAACCCATATGATCTGTGCCCAGAGATGCCTCTGTAGTGTTCTGAAGAAGAAACCTGCCAGGACACACAAAAGCTATTTTCCATATGAAGGGCACAGAATCAGACGGAACCCCGATCCAGTCCTCACTTCTGAACGCTGCCCAGCACATGTATTTATGCACCTACTGTGTACCAGACACAGTTCCGGGAGCTGGGGCTATAGCAGTGAACCAAACAAACCCCCTCCTGCATGCAGTCCACACTGTGGCAGGAAGAGACGGACAGTGAGGATAAGTAAAACACACAGTGTGTCCGGTGGGGACAGGGGCACAGAGAAGAATGCAGTACGCTGGGGACAGAAAGGGAAGGGGACGGGGGCACAACTGAAGTAGGATGGCTGGTGACAGTCTCCTGCGAAGGTGACATTTCAGCCAAGACCTGAAGGGTGTGAAGTAGTGAGTGAGCCCTGGCTTTCTGGGCAAAAACCATTCCCGGAGGAGGGAAGAGCAGGCCCGGGGCCGGACATGGGCACACAGTGCGATCAAAGAACACCACAGAGGGACGGTGAGGGGCCGGCCAGCTACCGTAAGGACACGGCTACTCGGCTGGACATGGGAAACCCTGGAGGATCAGGATAAAGCGGAGAGAAATTAAAGCTGAGCTTTATGTACAACTATTTTAAGACTAAAGAGAGTTTCAGTCTTTTAAACTGCCATTGAATTCCAATTCAATGAATCAATTTATCTGGACAGAAGGCTCCAAGATCATCACACAGTGGCTCCTACAGTTGTTGCGTTAATACCCAATGTCCATTATTTTACCCGGGTCCACAGAACTTACGCATCACCTTGTTGGACCCGTCCTCCCCTCCCTGCCCCAATTGCAGGGCGAGTGGTTACGGAGCCAACTGTGACACCACCGGGATTCAGCTCTAAAAAGTGCCATCAGCATGTGTTAACCAACCTGACTGTGGCAAGCATTTCACGATGCATACGTACAGCAAATCACATGGCACAGCTTAAACAGATACGATTCAATCCGTCCATTGTACCTTAATAAAGCTGGGGGAGGGGAAGGCCATCAAATGTAATAAAGAACTGCCCCCCTGCTGGCACCTTGCCAGAATTTCAGACCTGTCTTGGTCAGACTTTCCTCTGGGTTTGGACAGACAAATGAAAGATGATGAGCCAGGAAACCTGAGAAAACTGTGCAAATTCACCCAACTGTCTGAACTTCATTCTGGAGAGAAGATCTGCTTGGAGGGGGGCAGCTCCCAGTCCTGCAGTTCACCTGGGCACCTGGGCATCAGGACCACCCCCCGTGTGGGCACACGGAGCTCCTGCTGGGGTCAGGCACATCCCACAAGCTGCGGGGCTCTCGTTAGTCCCTGAGGTAGAACCCAACCACGCGCCCACACCCTCTGGGCACTGTCCTCTGATTGACTGGGCTAAAAAAAGAATTCATAAAACCCAAGGATCAGTGCCAGGCTACTGCTGTTCTGAATATCAACACTGGTCAGGAGGTGTTTATGGTTCAGACAGGGGCAGAAAAGTCCCATTTTCCCAGCACTAGGATGAGACGGACAGTGATGAGGCGATCTGTACCCTCACACACCCACACAAATCCCTGGGCTCCTTTCTCACCCAACACCTTTCCTGAAGCCGTCCAGACCCCACCATCATCTCCACCAGGACTCCATGTCTACAAGAAGAGAATCGTTTCCCAAAAACCCCACATTGATTTATGTTCCCTTCAAAAGTGAATAGAACCAATCATCTGTTTCTTGTGTTTCCCGATTACAAGAAAAACACTTCTTAGCTGAGCCCGTCTCATCCCTGACCAGACTTTGCTATATAACGTCTGTGTTCTCTAGTGATTAATTTGGAGACGTCAAATTATCTATAACTGCAGGAAAATGTCCTTGGCTTGACTTATTTGGAGCCCCAGGAGGATGTGGGAAAGGACATAGTGCTGGCTCTCTCAAGTGCGCATGGAACAGGAGGACAGAGGATGGGGACCTGGGCGCTGGGCACCTGAGAGGGCTTCTGTGCAGAGACACCCTCCCCTCCCCCCCTCCCCCCCGGCCGAGCACAGTGGCTACGCGCCCGGGCTGCGTGGCGTTGGAAATGACCATTTGCCCACATTCGCTCTGGAATCAGCTGAATCTTCCATCACCTAGATTATAATAAAATTTGACCCTTAGCCTCTATGGGCTAAGATGTTCTCAGTCTTGCTGTAGTTAGGAAGAAGCTCATTATGAGATCGTCTCATATGAAAAACCTGATCATAGAGGGAGGCACAATAATGAAGTGCCCATATTTTTTGGTCAAAAATGCTCAAATAATGGCAGTTTCATGTGCCCTCACCCAACCACCATGGTATAGAGCGCCTATAACTGCTGGAATAGGCACGACTATTCTCATTGTGTGCAAAGCTCATCCTCGACCGACCCTCTCCTCTCAACATATTGTCACAAATGGTCAAAGAATCGAATCTTCCTGAGCAAGATTTCGCTATATGACGTGGGCCGAGGTGCCACCCTGAACCCAACCTTCTTCTGGGGGAAGTCACAAAGGGATGCCAAGCCAGGCCGGCACACCTGCCACCTCTGCATTTACTAAGAACTCGAAGAGCTCTTATTCGTGAACCCACTAGGCCTGTCTTGGCACAGGAGGGGACATGAAGCCTGACTCAGACCCCTGTGCCTGCCCTGCAGAGCAAGAGCCAGTCCCAGGCTGGGGAGCTGGACCTCACTGCGCCATGAGGCGCAGATGCAGTTCCTGCCCTCGAGGAGCGGGTGTTCAGTCTAGAGCAAGGGTCCCCAACCTATGGTGAGTCGTATAATTATTTCATTATATATTACAACGTAAAATAATAGAAATAAAGTGCACAATAAATGTCATGTGCTTGAATCATCCCTAAACCATCGCTCTCCTCCCTGGTCTGTGGAAAAACTGTCTTCCATGAAAATGGTCCCTGGTGTCGAAAAGATTGGGGACCGCTGGTCTAGAGCAGTGGTCTACACCCAAGTGCCCGCTGCTCTAGACAGACCTAGAATTCGATAATATGTGTAAGAAAAAATTGCTAGTTCATACTTGTTTTTTTATTCTGGGGCTGGAGGGGTGGGGGATGGATAAAACTGCATTCAGCATCACAGGCAATTATTTGCAGAGTTGTTGCAAAACCGAAAGGGGACAAAACGTTACATGTTGACTGACGATATCAGAGGAATTTCAGTCCTGACCCTTGAGTTGGAAAACGGACCTACGTAAAATAAACAGTCTGACAGCAGAACAGGCAAAGGATATGAACAGTCAACTCACAGGAGGAAACAGAACTAGTAAACAAGCACGTGGGAAGCTCTGACAATCTGTAGTCGGAGACACAGCTGAAATGAGAATGTTTCATGGAGAGGGGTAGAGAGGTGCCCCTTTAGGGGAGCATCGAGTCCCCTAAAGTCAGTTCACTACAATTGAGGAGCGTGATATGAGGAACATGGGGTGAGGCACAGTCCTGGGTGCTAGGAGATGACAACGACCAACAGGTAGCCAGGTGGGTGGGGAAGAAGTGTTTGTAGTCAGACCTGCAGGTGTGCACTTGAATCCCAGGCAGGTACCGGCCTGCACACAACCTCCCCAGGCCTCAGTGTCCTTGCTGTAAAATGGAAGCAATAACAAGTGCACACCTCACAGGGACCAGGCTGGAGAGGCAGCGGAGGGCAGTGGTTAACAACTCGGACTCTGGAACGAGACAACTTGGGTCAAATCCTGCCCCCTTCCTCCACTTAGCTGTGCAACCCTGAGCAGTTACTTCACCTCCAGATGCCTCAGTTACTCCATCCATAAAATGGGGACAAAAATAGTATCTCCTTCGCAGGGCTTGTGGGAGGATGAAATGCATTCATGTTTCTAAGCACTTACAACAAACAGTGCCTGGCACCGGCGCAGAACAAACACTCCAGAGGCGTTTACTTAAGCACACACCTGGAAACCACGTGCTCTAATGACTGGCACATAGTAGGTGTGGAATAAATGGTTGGAAGATTCATCACAGCCTTCTCCCTTCTGGGGGTGTGTTGGGAAGCAGGAAAAGAGAATCACTGGAGAGGGAGGAAAAATTACCTAGCTTTTAAGTGAGGAAAAAAATGGAGCAACACCTGCAGAGAGAATAGAATCCTAGTAATTTTGTGTTCTGATCAAGCTGAGTTTGACCTTTTAGCAAATTACTGACTCTCCGCTAAGAGTGTACACAACCCATCTATTCATCAAAAATCCCAGTGTCTGGGGAATGAGTCCCGGAGCCCAGGCTCTGTAGGTGGCTGCTGTTATATGAGCCAGCGCAGAAGCCCACGTGGAGAAAGGAACCCTGTGGGATCTGCTTAGGTTCCCAGGAGCAGGGCCTGTGTCCCACCTGAGGGGCTGACTTCTTCACTGGCAAGCAGATTCAGACACGCTCGCTGCCTTCGCCAGCCACGGGAGGGGCACTGCTCCCAATGCCCCACACACGCTGTCCGGACAGCTCCACAGAGGCCACCAGGGCTGCGCAGGCTGCCCCAAGGAGCTGGGGACCCTGTTGTGTCACATAAACTGGTCACTGCTCTGTAGAGCTGGGGCATGCATGTGGTCCAGCCATCTGCACACACACAGGCGATGCTCCCCAGGTATGCCTACGCCGAGGGGACCCAGCCTGGAGGTCACTTGCCCTCAGAGAAGGGAGTGCTCTCTCCCTGCTGGCGCCTCAGGGTTGACATTTGTGGAGGGTGTGCGGGTGCACCAGACCCTCTCTGGGCACTTCGGTCCACGTATGGACTCATGTCGTTGTCATCGGAGTCCTGTGAGGTGGCTGTTGTGACCCCCCAGTCTTACAAGGGGGCAAGCTGAGGCACCCAAAGTCATGTGGCCAGGGAGCAGCAGTGTTGGGGTGACGCCCGGGCGTCTGGGATTCATAGCCTCTGGGTTCCACAATGACCTTCAGGATGCGCCAGGGCTTCCTGCCCGCCCAGCAGAGCAGAAGGTTTCTTCACAGGGGAGTTTGCTCCTGCTTCCTTTGAATGACTGACAGGAAAGGGAAGCTGACGAGAGCCACAGGGTCCCAGCGATGACACAGGGCGACACCCCTCTGGGAAGGACAGAAAAGACTGGCTGCAGCAGGAAGAACTCAAAGTGGCTCGTGAGCAGGGCTGTGGCTTCTCCATCACTGAGACACCCGCTTCCCCGCCGCGGCCTGCGCCGAGGGCTCGCAAGGTTTGGCGCAGTCACGGGGCCAGCAGCCAGCCCCTGTCGCCATGCTGGAAGCACACATGTGGAAAATCTTTTGTTAAAAGGGCTAGAAAGTACATTCAGACCAAAAAGGCCCAGCAGTGACATTTCCCGATGATGCTGGAACACAAACGCAGTGCCGAAGGTGCTCTCGCCCCTGCTAAACAGCCGGGGGACTTTGCCTTCATCTCCCGAGAACCTTGGTGCGTCCACTGCAGTAACTCAGCTGAAAACTCGGCAGCTGCAGGACCGCTCGGGCGACGCGCCACAGTGGAGAGGTCAGCGAGGCTCAGGCGAGCGCTGTGCTGTTCCCCGGTCTGCGCACACCGGGACAGTGGCTATTGTGATACTAACAGTTACAGAGGGAAACGGGTGCAGGGTGGGGTTGGACAGTGTGAGAACAGCTCAAGACTGAGCACAAGAAGCCTGGGCTCCTCGTTCAGTTTAGTCATGAACTTGCTGTGTGATGAGGGCCCCCTCACCCTCTCCGGGCTCCCTGCGTGGCCCCAGGGCCTTTCCGGGCACTGACATCCTGTCCTTCCCTGATATGCATGAGGAACCCGTGCTGCCCCGCCACACGCGGCTATTTCAATGAAAATTAATTACACTTAAAATTAAAAAGCCGGTTCCTCAGTAGCCTAGCTACATTTTAAACCACGTGCTCAATAGCATGTGATTTAAATTAAACTTCATTAAAATGAAGAGAAATGAAAAGTTGGTTCCTCAGTCACATCCACCACATTTGAAACGCTCAGTGGCGCTTGTGGCTGGCTGGTGGTTACTGTGTGGAACAGAACAGACTCAGAACATTTCCAGAAACCTAGAGAGTCCCACTGGGCAGCATCGAGACTGTGCAGACGGAGATGTGATTCACGGAATGTACCTGAAGGTGGGCCGGGCACAGTGGCTCACATCTGTAATCCCAGCAATGTAGGAGGCTGAAGTGGGAGGATTGCTTGAGAGCCAGGAGTTTGAGACCAGCCTGAGCAACATAATGAGACCCCATTTCTACAAAAAAATTAAAAATTAGCTGGGTGTGGTGGAGTGTGCATGTAGCCCCAGCTACTCAGGAGGCTGAGGCAAGAGGATTGCTTGAGCCCAGGAGTTAGAGGTTGTAGAGAGCTATGACGGCGCCACTGCACTCCAGCCCAGGCAACAAAGCGAGACCCTGTCTCAAAAAAAAAAAAAAAAAAAAAGATTCCTGAAGGTGGGTTAAAATACCATATTGCCACACTCAGGCTCTGGTCAATGGTCAAACACTGGCACATTTCCATAAGACAAGGATGATCATCTGCTGCCTCTGTAATTTCATGCTGAAGTGCCATTTGGACAAGAGAATCAAACACATACAAATGTTATAAAGAAGATGGCAAAATCATCGTTATTTGCAAGGGATATGATTTCATACCTGGAAAATGCAAAAGAATCAACTATTAGAAATAGTAAGAAGCTTTAGGATGAGTGGTTGTTTACAAAGTTAATACATAGAAACAATAATTTCCTCTATATCAAAGTCAAATTAAGTATAATGGGGAAAAATATCATATTTTAATATATTTAAGTTTACATAAAAATATTTATATTAAAGAATCTAAAACATAAATACAAACTAAAAAAAAAAGAGAGATAGAATCTAAACACAGACAATTGCAATCCCGCACTGAGCTGGCAGGAAAGATGGCTTACATAAGGAGAACAACTCTGCAGGAAGCTACGATGTAAAGATGTCCTTTCTCCCTAAGTAATTCTATAAACCCAAAGCAATCTCAAAACACCGGTTTGAGATCTGGTTTGGTTGTTCTGTTTTTGTTTTCTTTCTTGTAGGGCAACAGAGGATAGTTTGAAAGTGACAGAATGAGTCCAAAGTTCCCAATGAAGAATAAACAAACGACACTGGCCAGGAAAATGAATACTGAAAAAAGAAGAATAATGGAGGAGAATTAGCCGTATTAATTGTTAAATAGGCTAACACGGAAGGCCGCAGTCATGGAAATAGTATGAAACTGGTTCAGAAACGGACAAAAAGATCAACAGAGGAGTCCTGATACAAGTATATTTGACTACTTAGAAGGTATTTCAAATCTGCAAAGAAAGAAGGGCTGCTTAGTAAACAACACTGGAATGACTCACAGGTAACATGCAGACAAGAAACCAGAAACCTCACTCACTCCTTATACCAAAGCGTCCAGTCAATTAAAGGTAAACGTCAAAAACAAAAATGCAAAAGCGGTAGGAAAAAGCATACTCCTGTATGTTTTGGCCTAGGTATGAGACAAGCACAGAAGACAGGAGAGCGAAGCTTCTGCCTTTGAACCCCAAATAAAAAGAATAAAAATTCCCGTGGAGTAAAAACATTATAAGATCAAATGACAAACTGGAGAAAATATCTGTAATATATGTGACAAGGTACCAATTTCCTTTATAAATAACAGAAAAACTCTCACACATTCCTAAGTACAGACCAAAAACTCACCAGAAAAGTAGCAAAAGATATAAACAATCAGTTTATGGAGGGGGGATAAAGCAACAAATGACAAATAAGCGCATATATTAAGATGGTCAACCTTGTTCCTAATTAAGAAAAGCAAATTAAAACAAGGAGATACTATTTTTCCATCCATCTAAGATCCTGGCAATGATCCAAAATGATTTATAATCTCCAGCATTGGCAAGAATGTGGGGAGAGAGGAACTCTTATGCAATGCTGGTGGTAATATAAATTAGTATAAACATTTCAGAGGTCAAACTGACAGTTCCTATCAAAATGTAAAATAACTCTCTGGCTCAGAAATCACGCTTCTAGAAATGTATCTTACAAACATATTTACATAAGTAAACAAATATATATGTAAAAGAATGCTGCTTGCAACATTGTTTATAATGGGGGAAAAACAGGAAACAGTCTAAATGACAATCAATGGTTTAATTGTGCTATGTTCTAATAATGAAACAGCAGGCAATCAGAAATGAAATGCATTGGGTCTGTGAGAAAGATAGCCACAACATTTTTAAAAGGCAAGTATCAAAATAATAATATTTAGTATAACACTACATAATATGTGAACCTACATACATGGTACATATTTAAATGCATTTTACATACTCCGCAGACGTCTATCCACATGTGTGAAAGGGAGCACGTGAAACTTGACAGGGCTGTCTCTAAAGAAAAGGTTGAGAGAAGATGAGGGACTTTTAGTAAATCCTTTTATTTTTATTTTTATGCCCAACTATTACTTTTATAATTAATTACTCTTCAAATCATAGAACAATCTAAACACATGTAAAAATCTATAGTTGGCGCTCAGCAAATGGTACTAATTATGAGTCGTGTTCTTCAGACACTTCTCCCTAATGCCATTAAATAGTCTCACAACCAGCACGGTGTAGACCCAACTCGAACGGGGACTAACTTTCTGCTAAAGTCAGCTTGCGGTGGCTGTGTTCTCTGGCTAGAAGGGTAGACAAAGGATGAGTTGGGCTGAAACTAAAGCACAGAGAACTCGCCCCAAGAACTGTGAGTCCAGAAGACACTATGCTAAAGCCTCTCACTCCAATCTTCAGTCCCCCCACCCCCATACCTCCCTGTGACACAGTCGGCTCGCAGTACTGTCACTGGGGACAGACTGTGGGGTGGCATGCCGCTGCAGGGCTAAGAATTGAGTTTTTAAAGATTGGTTCATTTAATTAAAAGCACGGCAGGGTGCTGTGTACTAAGCAGGCAGCATGCATTTCATTAAGAAAGGTCATCTTCCCTAGCACAGTCTATGGAAACCAGGCAGCATTCAGAGATAAGAATGGTCACAAGTTGATTTTGCCCTTTTAAGGTGAGATACGGCAAAGAATGAATGACCAGCCACCCTCTAGCAGGGTGCTGGGGCTGGCTGGTGTAGTAGGTGCAGGTTTAGCAGATGACAATGTGTTTCTGAAAAGATCTGTTTGTCCCCTAAAAGGCATTCTAAGGACAATGAGAGAGAAGGGAGGGAGGGAAGGGAGATGGGGACAGGACACCTCACTTCCAAGTTTTAGCATTTATTTTTCAATTATAAGATTTTTTTTTAAATTGTGGTAAAAAGCCCAGGATTTCCTGTCATCAAAATAATGATTGTATGCTTTACAATTCATGAGATTTTCATACTCATTACGTTTTTTGAGATTTTCTAAAAGGTATTTAGGTTCTTAAGTTGTTTTTAACTTTATAGTAAAGCTCATTTCATCTTAAAACACCCTTTTAATAAATAGTCCCAACATACTATTTTAATAGTCCCAACATACTATCGTGAAATTACAGCTTTTTCTAAGCATTTACAAGTGACAATAAGCCATGCTGGGCTGCTGGCATAGTATGTACCTTCCTATTGTATTCTGAATATTTGGCAAATCTAAGTCTGCTCATTTCACATACACATGTACATGTGTGCACAAATGTGTGTGTGTGCACACACACCACTGCAATAATTTTAAAGCCACAAATCCTACTGTTCTAAAATAATGTATCCAATTTCTGAAAGTGCCTAAGTTACTCCTGGTAAAATAAGGCCTACTATTTAATGGACTTAAAAGAGCAATACTTTCATGTTTATGGTAATGTTTTACTTTTACTGCTCCATAAATATTTATTAAGTGCCTACTATGTGGCAGGCACTGTTCTAGGCACAGGATAAACAGCAGTTAGCAATATATACACTGTAATTTTGCATTTTAATAAAATCACTAACTCATGTTAAACACTTACTAGGAGCCTGGTATTATTCTAAGCCCTTTATTTGTATTATGTCTTTTCCTTCTCCCAACAATCCCATGAAATAGATTCTTTTATTATCCCACTTTACAAACTAGGAGACCTAAGTACAGAGAAGTTAAGTTACTTGCCCAAGATTACACAGCTGGTTGCTGGCAGACTTGGGATTTGAATCCAGGCTGACTGGGATTTCAGGCCCACCCTCTTAACCGCTGTTATTGTATCAACAGGTGCATCTCTAAACTAAGGTAGGTATTTGTCTGTAAAGAAGGGTGGGCACACATTCAGCAGTCAGAGATAAGAATGATCACAATCGTAGGCGTACAGACCTTTACATATGTTTGTGCTCTCAGTTGAGCCACGGAAATTGGTAAGATTAATAACCAGTAGCAAGGAAACCTGCAGGTAGGTAATCCTGCCAGGGCAATCCCTGGTGCTAGCCAGTAAACAAAACAAAGGAGGAAAAGAAAATAAATGAACAGGAAGCACATGAACAAATAAACAAAAATTAAATGGTGACCCAATATAAAACTTCTAACAATATACTCATAGACATTAAAATGAGATCCCTGATAAAGACTAAATAAGTGTCTTCTGAGTATCTCCTGTCTTCTGATACCATCACGAACATTACCATGCTATATTTAATTCTCACAGCACCCTAGTAAGGTAAAGGCACCATCTAGACCTCCCTTTACAGATACAAAGATGAAGCTGCTCAGAATCTCAGGCACAGCTGTCCAGGTGGCAGCTGGGTCAGCTTTGGTCCAAGGTGCTGATGCAGGACATAAGGCTCCGTGGTGTTGTCCCCTGCATAGCTACCCCTGCCACTGAATACAGGAAGCCACCCCCACCATCCAAGCCCTCCACCCCCACGCCACCTCACCCTGGATATACTTTGAAAGCTACATCCTGGATCCAGCTATTCTAGAAAGAATACGAATACCTTCCAAACAGCTGCAAGTGTTTCCAGGCTGTTCATGAACCCAGTGAAGGTTTTTCAATGAGTGCTGTTTTCGGGGGCTGCAGAGGACTTTTCCAGACTGCTGACCCAGACCATCTGAGATCCACAGGTTAGGAAGCTTGAGGGAAGCCGAGATCTGTACAAATGTCCCAGAATCTTGGCTCCAGCCCAGAACGCTGTCGCTACACAACTTGAGCGTTGGTAATTCTGGAATCATCCGAGGGCAGGCGCTCGCTCCCAGGAGAGAGAACAATTCCCACCACACAGGTCTGGTGACCTATCTGCCAGCACAAGCTTTTCCTTTTCAAAGTAATCTGCTCAGTAACCTAATATCCGAAGCCTACTCAGAAAATTCCCATTATTTCTGAAATAAAGTGTTTGTTTTCATCTAAGTGGGTTCTCTCTTTGTATTTCTTCACGCTGGTAATTTGAGTCATATTCCAAATAAGTTGCAAGAAACCTGAAGTATGAGGCAGAAAATTTTACAAACTTGTACCGAGGCAGAGTTGGAGCAGAGGGTCTTTGCTTTAAAAAGTCTCCCCTTTACGTGAACACGGCTCCCCTACTTTGTAAGGTTCTAACCAAGAAGGGCAGCATCGCCTCGCAGCAGGGAAAAGATCCACTTGGAAAGTGGCTGTGTCACTTGCATGGTTCTCTGCTGTGTGTGTGGGGGGGAGTTGTCGCTCCACTTTAAAGTTTCAATTACAAACCTGTCTTTATAATAACTTCTTTGCAGCACAAGGCGCGACGTCTTCCTTCTCAAAGTGCACTTTCAGTCTTTGATGCCTGAAACAAAGCAGGCTCCAGCGTAGATCATATGTGAAGTTACTTCCCCCTGGTGGCGACTGCTGGTCTGAGAACAGCATCAGTCTAGCTCTCAGCACACAGTTCTGGCCGTATCCCCTCCTCAAGCTGGAGCAGCTCCTGGGCAGCCTCCTAACAGCAGTCTGGGGACAGTCTTCCCCATGTGCTGTTACCAGCCATCCCCGTTCCAGTGGCTTCCACTCCAGACACCCTCCTTATTCAGACTGGGCTGGGACAGGGGAGGAACTTATTTGACACACAATTGAATGATGGTGTAGAAACCAGAGGGCTGGTGGGAAGGGCCCCAGGCGCTGGGGTCATTTGAACCCTCTCTGACACAGGAGTCATCTCAGATCAGTCCTATGTAAACTGCTGAGATCAATTAAAGATACAGGGTTTGAATGACTGAAGTTACCTCCTCCAGGCACAAGCCTCCCACTCGGCAATGCAGGAGATGGGTGGGATGCCAGAGAAGCTGGGTGGGAGGGAACTGTAATCACACGGGAGAAATGCTTTTTGGGCAAATTCCTACTTGGAAAAGTCTGATTTAACCATTGGGGGTGTGCAAAACAAGGGGCAAATGGGTGGTGTCCCATCGACAGAAGAGAACAAGGCTTTACGGTTCTGAGAGACAGAAATGACCTCACAGAAATTACCTAACTCAACCTGCCCAACGTACAGATGAAGTAACGGAGGTCTGGAAAGGTTAGATACTTTGCCCAAGGACATATGGCTAGTTATTGCTCTATTAAGCCCTTTAGTTATATTTACATGACACAAACAATACCAAAAAAATTAATTTTGGGTCTTCCCTGCTAGACTGTGAATTTCATAAAGGGAGAGATGGTGTCTGTCATTTGCTGAGGACTTCCTGGGGCTGTGCCCTCCTTACAGTGGGGAGGCTGACTGCCAGTCTGGGGTCCACAGCTGGTCTTGCAACAAGCACAGTGCTCAGAGCACAGCTGGCACACAATAAATATTTGTTGAATAAATGAATGAATGAAGTGAATGAATGAGTGAAGTGATGGTGCCAGGATTCAAATCCGGTTGTACCTGGCTCCAGTGTCCAGCCTCTGCCTTCCACCTGCACCCCAGGGCTGCCACTGTGTCTATCACACCAGGTATTCATTAAATATAAATACACGACGGGAAGAATAATGAAGAGTTGTAACTCGGGTGAACCTCGGTTTCCTGTGGATAAAAATACTCTCTCCAAAGGGCTGTCCTAGGACTTAAATGAGATGTGAAAGGTATATGAAAAATTCATGTGCATTAATGCCACACTGTATGATGACGTAGCATGGGCTTTGGAGTTGGCTGAAACTGGTTTTGAATCTTGGGAGCAACACTTACTGGCTGTGTGGCCTGGGACAGGTTATTCGGCCTCAGATTCCTCCTCTGTAGAATGGGTATGACAAGAGTACCTATTTCATAGGTTCTTGTAAAGGCAAAATGATATGTATTACACAAATAGAGTACTTACAATACAAAATAAGGCACTTCATATTAATGAATAGGAACCATTTTATTATCTTTAAAATAAAGCACAAAGATTAATGAAAAATATGAAGGTGATCATTATGGACTGAACGTTTGTGTCCACCCCAAATTCAAATGCTGAAGCCCAAACCACTCTCCCTACACACCTGTGTGGCTTTATTTAGAGATGGGGCCTCTATGGAAGTAATTAGGTTAAATGAGGCTATAAGGCTGGGGCCCTAATCCAACAGGATTAGTGTCCTTACAAGAAGAGACATCTGTGGAGCTTGCTCTCCACACTAAGGAGAAACCACACAGGGACAGAGCCATCAGGGAAGGCAGCATCGCCGGAGCCTGACCGTGCTGCCATCCTGACCTCAGACTCCCAGCCTCGAGGACTGTGAGGAGATAAATTTCTGTTGTTTCAGCCACTTAGTCTTTGGTATTTTCTCATCGTAGCCTGAGCAGATTAACACAGCGGTAAAGTAAGGCAAGCTATTGTTATGCCGAGGGAAAAAAATCTAAAATTAGCTTTCTGAATTAAATAACATTTTTGTCTTTTGATTTTGAATCCAGGCCAACCTCAAGTACTTCTCTCGATGGTGTTAATTATGATTGCACATGGGAATTTCATACTGCACCTGCTGAAATTAGCAACGAAAGGAAAAGTACTGGGCCTTTCCAGGTTGTTATACAAAAGGCTTAGTTTCCCAAGCTCTTTCTTCAGAAATGCAGTGGGTAACATCTTTTGATACTTCAAAAACTTAATAACCTGGCTATAATCCTATCAATGGGGTGTTCTGTGTTAAAATATGGAGGCAAAAACTGTATTCTTTTATGGAGTTGAAGCTAAAAAGAAAAAAAAAATCAGATTAGAAAAAAAATCTTAATGAACATTTCTAAACATTTAACTGCTCCACAGAAGTCCAAAAAGTTTAAAAGGAAAAAAAAATATGTACTAATAAATACCTAACTGTTGTAGGTAGCCTGCAAGATGGGCCTCGGGCATCACACCTCCTGGCATTCATGCCCCTGTGTGAGTCCCTGTCCTGCAGTGTGATCTGCACTTACTCACTTGCTTCCAACAAACAGGACACAGCAAAAGTGAAGGGTACCACTTCAAGACTAGGTTACAAAGAGACTGTGGATCCCGCTCAGTCTTGCTTGCTCGGAGGGAAGCCAGCTGCCATGCTGTGTGCCACCCTATGGAGAGGCCCATGTGGCAAGGAACTGAGGAAGGCCTCCAGCCAACAGCCACAAAGGAATTGAGGTTCTCAGTCCCACAAACCACAAGAAATTCAACCCTGCTACAGTCACGTGAGTGAGCCTGGCGGTGGATATGTCTGCTTCAGTCCAGCCTTCAGATGAGACCACAGCTCACGCTTTATTGCAGCCGTGGGAGAAACTTTCAGGCAGAGGCATGAGGCTAAGTGGCTCCCAGATTCCTGACCCACAGAAACTGTGAGATAATAAACATGCATTGTTTGGGGCCACTAAGTGTTGGGTTAATTAGTCTAACCAATATGTTTACTGTGACCCAATCACTTTGACAGGCATTTTATGTGCATCATAAGGTGTAAGTGCTATTAACAGCCCCATTTCACAGGCAGGGAAACTAAGGCACAGGCCAGGTAAAAAGCTTCCCAGTAACATGGCGTAAGTGGCAAAGGAATGCTTAAGACCCATATCCTTAACCTCCCTTCACTGCCTCTTCATGTACAGACTCCACTGGGGAGCATGAGCATATTAATTAAGCCCAGTTTAATCTTTAGAGGTGGAAATAAATAAAAACATCCTACCCCAACTAAATCAAATATAGTAGACGATTTCTACAATGATTGAAATTTATACAGCATAAAGCCAATCCTTTCCCCAATGTCAAAGTTTGTGTTAAGGTCATTAGTATTCTCCTGATGTTGTATTTTGAAAATGGTTCTGTTTTTTCCAAGGAGGGGAGAAGAGCCATTTTTCCTTTCTATTGCCATGTATGGCCCCTTAATGCTCAGAGAACACAGCAGAGTCATCGACCGTCTCACTGTCAGCATCCCCATGTTGTGACCGTGCTTAGTATTTACAAAGGAAAAAATTCTCTCTCCCAACTGAACTGCATTTCAATTGACTGGCACTCCCTCACAGCCCTCGAAATGAGTCCTAATGATTCTGCATAGAAAATTTACACCAGGGGTCTACCACCACGCACACTGACGTATGCACAATGACCACTACCGTAACAGGAACGGTGCATTCAGAGAACTGGGCAAACAGGTCCCTCAGTGACATGCATAAAAAAGAGTAGATTATGTTTTTTTTAACAGGAAAGAAACAAAGACAAATAATATAGCCTGAAATATGAACGCTGGAACCAACAGCCTCTGCTTTAGCTCTTCTGCTCCAGCACAAAGCCTATTTTTTTGTTCCCTTATGTAATTGTCCTGAGGCTTGAAAAGTCGGTAGTTGCAGGCAGGAACACTTAACGCTATTGCTACCGAAGAAAAAATGCTTTGAGCAATGCATGGTGGTGGCGGATTGAGCTGAAAAGGAACCAAACACTTGTCAGGGAGCGGAGGGAGTGGTGAGGAGGTATAAAAAGAACCTATGGATGTGAAAAACATTTATTTAAAAGTCAGAAATTCCAAAATTAGAGAAATAGTGAATAGCTTCTCAAATAAACTTTGAACATATGTTAACAAGTAGAATTTTTTAACATACAACATTCTCAACATTCCCAAGTAAATTAAACCATACCATACTGGAGAGAAGATCATTTAAGGGAAAATTTAAGTCTGAGAAACCACATGCCTCACCCTCACACTAGGGTGAAAAGTGAAAATGGCCTAAAACTGCCTGGATTTTCCAGTGTAACAGAACCCAACTGTTACTCTCCTGCTGGGATGTCACATTTTACAATATGCTGCGACAGACTGACCGAGAATAGGAACAGGCAGAAATGCAGCCAAGTATATACAACTTTACAAGCAGAAATTATGTATTAATACATCAGCTGTGCCACCTTAGGTCTTGAAAACATTTCAATCATCAAATTACTGTTGAATGATGTCTTGTCTACCAAAAAACAAGTTTTGGGAGGCTAAGGTCATGATCTGTCCATTGGGTGCGGAGTGAGCAGGCCAGTGTTGAAGCGAAATGCTCTGATCTCATGTGTCCGGCTGACGGTCAGTGAGCCTGCATTCAGGCTACAAGGTCAAACAACACCCCAGGAGAAGGAAGCCTCCAGACCAAGAGCCTGACTCCCATTTCAAACTTGAAGAAATCAAGGCACAGAAAGGTAAGTTATCTGGCTAGAACTGGAACCCGATTATCAATTTTTCAGTTATCTTTCAGGATATAACGATGCCCCTGGTCAGGCAAAACCCCTTCCAGTTAGGATGCTGGTTCTCAACCTCAGCTAACAATTAGAATCACCTGGGGAGCTTTCCAGGCGATTCCCAACTCCTGAGACTGGAATCCGGCTGGAGTGGCCGGGGCACGGGAAGTTTTCAAAGATCCCTTTGAAAGATTCTAATGTATGACTAAGCTTGGAAGCACCGCTCAGGGGACTCCACTGATAGAAAGAATTGAAGAATGTCACTTAAACTCCTTTGATGCTGATCAGAACATTTTGTTATTAAAAGACAGTCATGAAAGCATCCATAACAAATCTTAAGTGAACATTTTTTTTTAAAAGAAAAGTGAGTGTATTCACTAGAAGAGAGTAAATTTTTCTAGGATTTTGATTTAGCCTTCAAGCAAAGCTCCATCAATCAAATATACTTCAGACAACTGAAAAAAGGGTTTTAGTTTCCATTACTATATACAACTATATTTACTGCTTGGAAACTAACAGAATACTATTTGGGAACTCCTAAATTCTTGGTTAGCTTGGTGATGACTGAATAAACTCTTATTCTAGGGAACCAACTAACCATTGCCAGCAGTCCAAAGTACATGTAATTACCGGTTCGAAGCACTACTTTGTTTTTCTAAGTAGAAAAGAAAAAAGGCTAACAAAAAGAGTACCAAAATGGAACATGTTAAGCAAATATTTGTGCAAACAGAAAATAATTTTATTTTAATAAAAGTTTTCATTCACTTGTAACAGTGTGAATCTCTCTAATATTATTTTAAATTAATGATGATGCAGTTTGTTATTTTTTCAGATAAACATTTAAATAAGATATTCGTTATAAATTCTTTACAACATTGATGCTGATACAGCTAACAAAAACAAATCTTACATATCAGACCAAGCTGTTCTAGTTACAAAACAGCTTCCAATGTCAATTCTCAAGAGAATTAGTGGTTCAGGTAAATTTCTTTCTTTCCTTTAAGACTAAGGTTACAGAATCCTGTGAACATATGTAAAGAAGTTTGACCCAGTCTTTTCTCCTCCCACCATCACTCCCAGGGGTCCCTCCAACAGACTGGATAAGGAGAGGGGATGGCCAGACCACAGGGACTTTTGTCAGAACTGCAGTTAATGATCTGTCTACTCAAGGTGGATACCACCAACCTACATACAGTAGACTCGCATTTTCATTATATCACCTAAAGGTGACACACCAGACTTAATAACAAGGCTGTTAGGTTGAAACCTCAGAAGGCACATCTTCCCACCCGGAGGGATGGCTTTAGCCACATGAGGAATGATCTACTTGCTGGAAGGCTTACCAACGACCTGCCATGGTTTTAGCTCTTGTGTTGCCTATTGCAGGGAGCTATTTGCCTTCGGGGACTGGCACTTCCTTAGTCCAGCTGGTTTTGGGGTCTTCACCTATTGCTGTACATCTTATAGGACCCTAGGAATGGGCAGCCTGTGCATAATCCCCGCCCCACCCCCATCCTGAAGCTCCTGATCCTCCACATGGAGAGGAGGTGAGTCTGTCCCTTCCTCCATCTCCAACACCACCATCCTAGTCCCATCACCTCCCCGCCTCCCCTGGAGGACAGCAATGGCCTCCCAGCTCATCCCCTGGCTTCCTCTCCAGCCCACCCACCTTCCTTCTGCACGCCATTCTCCAGCCCCCAGGCCCTCCATGGTACCATTCCCACATTCCCTGGCTGCTCATCCCACCTACCCACCCCCCCATCAACACTCTGCCAGGCCAACTCTTTGGTGCCCTTAAAATAAACTGATTCCACCCCACATTGGAACTCTTACGTCTGCTTTCTCTCTGGATGCCGGCCACACAAACCTCTCCCCAAGGAGCTTCCCAGGCTGTGCAGAAGCCTTCCCAGGCCACTCCACCTAAAGTGGTTCCACATTGACTCCTCTTCATCCACACAGTCCCCAGATCCCTCTCTGGGCCCTGGGAGGCTGACTCTACTATGGACTCCACTGCTTGGAGCCCCCTGCCTCCTCCCGGCTGCCCACTGAGCTCTGCCACTGAGACTGGAGACCTGGGTATTTCTCCCCCACCTTCTCCAGGGCCTAGGAGCTCAATTCCACACCTACAGGTCTACAGCTCCCCCAGGCTGCTCCTCCGTAGGGTCCCCTACATGTGACTTCCTCTCCCAGCTCCAGCTTCTGGCTGTTGCCCACGGCTGCAGGCCTGAGCATCCCTTGTTGATTCCCTCGGGCCTGCCCCAAGTCACCAGCTCTTCAACAAAATCTCTGGAACCCCACAGTGTGTGTCCTTCTTGGGACCTGACTACTCCCACCTACCCCCTCCCCCTCACTCTCTATCACATTATCCTGTTTTATTTTCTCCATTGCATTTATCAAGATCTGAAATGACCTTGCTCACTTGCTTTTTCCTATTTTCTGTCTCCTCCTCAACCATTAGAACCTAAGTTCCTTAGAAGCAGGGAGCTTGTTATGTTCACCACTCTATCCTCAGGGCCTAAAACAGTCCTGGAACATAGTAAGTAAGCATTCAATAAGAAAGAAAGAAAGAAAAGAAAAGCGAAGAAAAGAAAGGAAGGAAGGAAGGAACGAAGGAAGGAAGGAAAGTAAAGAAAGATGAATGAACGACTCAGGGCCAGCCCATTGTCTCTGCTCAAAACATCACCTTATCAGTTAAGACCTTCCGGGGCCATTGATGTAAAACAGCAACCTCCCTCCCCTTCCAGACCTGCGCAGTCCCTCGTGCAGCCCTCCAAGTCTTACTTCTTCCTACAGCCCATCACCTTCTGATATATTTGATATTTATTTGTTTATTGTTTGTTTTTCCCCCAAAACAAAAATGTCAGGCCTGAAGGCAGGAATGCTATTTTATTCACTGATGTAGCTTCAGAGTCTGGAACAAGGCCTGGCCCATAGCAGAGTCTCAATAAACAATTGTTAAAATGAATCGCTAGCAAAGCGGGCAAATTTTCATACAACACAATTTCGGGATTGTCCCCAACACTGGAAAGAATGCAAAACTATGAATTGCTAGATACCCAAGCAAATGAGTGTAGTTTTACATGACTTGACCTTGCTCCAGCAGAAAGATAGACTAGGACTCTTGGAAAACGGTCTGAAATGCTAGCTAGCACTTAGACTACATGGAGAAGAAAAGGTTTTAGAGTAAGAGCAGTAAGACCTAAGTTCCTGACAATTGTTGCTCTAGAAAGCATGCCCGGAAGCTTACCTAAAGATGCAGTCATTGTAATTCCTTTCTGAAAGTAAATGGGTATATAAATTATAAATAAATGAGACTTAAGCACACCATTCTATGTTCCACAATGGTGTTCTATTGGCAGCAGCCTTCAACTGCAGTTCTTTGACAGTATAAGTAGACCCAGAGCCAAGCACTGAAAGCATTGCTTTTTTTGACAGCTGCTCTCCTAATGGGGCATCTCTCAAAAACAGGTTTCATTCTGCAACGCCTACATTGTCCAAATTTTATTCTGCACAATAATTACAGATCTGAAATAAATTCCTCCTCCCCACCACAATCATTGATTACTCATACCTGCCCCCTCATCCTCTAAAGTGTCTAAATTGTGCGGATTTGGGACGAAAAAAATATACATACTGAGTGTCCCCGATGGCAGCATGTCACACCTTCAAGGGAGCAAGATTCCGACTAAATATCCCAAAGGCCTACAAGATGGTCCTCTTCCCCCCAACACCATTCCACCAAAACTGGCCAACCGCAGGGTAATGAGCAACCACAGATCCTCACCCAAACATTGGCTTTTCTTCCAGTAGTGCAGATTGAGAATGCAGAAACGTCGCCCTATTTATGAACAGTGAGTCACGTCGCCGCTCAACGTCTGTTTCCTCCTCGCTATGAATGAGGTGACCCTCTCCTCTAGCGAGTAAATGCAGGGCGATGGCGAAAGCCCAGGGGGATGGTCCGAGCTCCCCAGCCGCTTTGGGTGCTAATTCATCCCCAGAGAGTCTACTGCTTCGTCGCCCCCCGCCCGAGTGACACCGAGGGCAGGGGCGTCGCTGGGAGCCAGTTACGAGCCCTGGACCAAAGCGAACCTCTGGAAACCCATCGTAAGAGGCGCGCGCCCCGGAGGTGCTCGGGGACACGGGACCCTCGGGGACATGCCACCGCTCGGCTGCGCAGCCCGGAGGCCCGGGGCGTCGCGGCGTCCCCAGTCCTCGCCCGCCTCCCCGCCCGCCCCGCCTGCGGCCCGGACCCGGGTGCTTCGACCCGCGCGCCTCCTCCGGGCAACAAGTGTCCGCCCTCCGCCCCGACGGCCGCCCGGCCCGGCCCTCACCCGGCACAGGCCGTCCACGAACACGCGCGGGTCCAGGTGGCAGGCGATGGTGGCGCTGGGCAGGTCCTGCAGGTCCACCTCCTCCATCTCGCAGTCGATGAAGCTCCAGTCGCCGCCGCCCTCGTCCGCCTCTGCGGCCCCTGAGAGGGGCGTGAAGGGCCGCAGCGTCACCCCGGGCCGCGCTAGCGCCTCGGCCGCCTCCGCCGCCGCCCCGAGCCGGGGCCCGGCCACGCCGTCCTCCATCCCCGCGCTCGCGCCCGCGCGTCCCCGTGCGCCCCCGCCGGCTGCGCCGGGATCGCGCGCCTGAGCCTCCCGCTTCCCAGCCCGCGCCGCGGCCGCCGGCTCCACGGTTAACCTCCTCTCGATCGCGCGGCTGCCGGCTGCCAGCGCTCCCCACCGCTCCCCATGACCCGGCCTCCGAGCGCCGGCCCCGCCCGCCTCCGCTCCGCGAGGGAGGGGCAGAAACCCCGCTTGGCACCCCGCCCGCCCAGCCCAGAGGGCCGACCACCCGAGGATCTAGCGGTGGTCCCTTTAAGGCCGGCCCTCCTTGGGTTGTTGCACCCCGCCCTTCCAGGAGTAAAGGCCAATAAAAAAACAGGATTCTCCTCACGTGATTCTCCCTCTGCCGCCCGAAGTCCGAAGCCTCAGGGTGGCCATGTTGGTTAGGGGCAAAGTCCTCTTAAGCCAGTTCCGCTTTTCTGACAGCTGGTGCCGGCTGAAGAGCGCCAGGCAGGGTCGTGGGCTCTTGGGCCCTTGGGATGATAACTGGAGAGGCAGCGCTTTTGTGGTCCCCATGAGGGGACGTTTTGAGGCAGATGGGCCAACTCTGGGGCATTTAAGCGAGATCTGGTCCTGGCTATGGCTCTGTGGCCGTTGGCAAATGTTAGATGCCTACCGTATATTATGAGATACAGTCGCAAATAAGGATTGAACTAGTCCATGATAACAATACCTTACTTTTATATTTTATCTTAGTCATTATGCTGTTGTCCGAAATTCATATAAAGAAGTAATTTTTTGAATTACCACTACATATTATGTACAGTAGGAGATAATAAAAGAAGTAAGACAATTGGTCCTTTCCTTTGGGGAATTTATAGAGGGAAAACAGAGGACTTCAAATGAGGAGATATCTCTCTCTTCCTGCAAAATAGAATTACTTCTTTGTGAAGGACAATATGATACAGTGAAAACTTAGGTCTGAATTTCATCTTTGCTATTAATTACTTGGACAAATAACCTGAATCTCAGTTTCTCATCTAAAAAACGAGGTCATATCCGGTAAGAATTAAGTAAGTACTTAATAAATGATAGCTCTGTTTATGTGATAGGTTCTTTGGAGGTTGTGACATTAGACTTGTATTTTCTCCTAAAGCAGATTTACCCTCTAGTTTGGAAGTGCAACTAATGATAATAAAAACTATATCCAACTAATAGCTGAGATTTATTCAGAACTTTCCATGTGCAAGTTCTATGGTTGTTATTATGACAATCTGAGAGCACTTTGTGCCTTTAACGAGTTTAAATCCAGGAGGAGTACTAATACCTCTGCAGAGATAACTCACAAAATAGAACGTGATATGAGAATGTGGAGAAATTGGAACCATAGTACATTGCTGATGGGAATGTAAAATGGTGCAGCCACTTTGGAAAACAATTTGGCAGTTGCTCAAAAAGTTCAAGGTAATGTTACCGCATGACCCTCTAATTCCTCTTCGAGAGAAATGAAAACATATGTCCGCCCAAAAACCTGTACACATAGCATCATTATTCATAAGAGCAAAAAAGTGAAAGCAGCCCAAGTGTTCATCAACTGATGAATGGATAAAGCACACATATATCCATCCAGTGGAATATCATTTAGCCATAAAAAGGAGGCAGTGCTGATACACGCCACAACATGATGAACTTTGAAAACTTGCTAAGTGAAAGAAGGCGGTCAGTCACAAAAGGCCACATATTATTCCATTTACCTGAAATGTCCAGAATAGGCAAAGCTATAGAGACAGAAAGTAGATGAGTGGTTGCTAGTGTCTGTGAAAGGAAGGAATGGGGAGTGACTGCTAAAGGGGACAGGGTTCCTTTTTGGGGTGAAGAAAGTGTTCAAAAATTAATTGTGACTTTTTTTTGAATATACTAGAAATCACTGGATTGTACTTTAAAGGATGAATTTTATAGTATGTGGATTATATCTCAATAAGGCTGGTATTTTTTAAAAAGGCCTAGAGACGTTGGACGAAATGCAGCAGAGTGGATGACACTGCAAGCTCTCTGTAAACTCAGCCAGGCATTCTGAAAAGGGTAACAAAGGCATGAGGCACCAGTTTTGGAAAAACAACGCCCAGCCAACCCGTTGCTGGGTGGGTCTGTGTTGTTCTGGGTTCTTTCTTTCATTGCCAGCTTACTGTAAGCCGCTTACGGCACGCAAAGTGGGCCTGATGGACACATCGTTCGAGGGAAAAGAAAGCACTAACAAAGCAGAAACCCAAAGTGCAGGCAGAGCAAAACCTCACAGCCGGTCTTCTCCACTGTGTTAAGAGAGGAGCCAGCAGGTACAACCTGCTGGCAAGCGGTGAAGACAGAAAGTTACCTGTGATTGACTTTGAGGTGGAGCTGGTCGTTACTCAGATACAAACCAAGTCAAACATTCCCTCCAAGTCTGCAGGTTCCACTTCTCTTCTCTCTGTCCTCCCTGTCCGCCAGGCAGCAAAGTGGGTGATGTTTCTCAGTTCACCGACCAGACCTATTACTTATCTGTTTGACCCTAATAGTAATACCGGTCTCTTCTGTGTAGCTCTTAAACAGTTAATAGGTGTACACATAAATCAGCTCACACCATCCTCACCAACAGGTGTTATTACTGCAGATTCTTAGGACTGAGGCTCCTAGAGATTGAATGACAAGCAAACAGGCAGCAAGCAGCAAAGCAGGACCCAACTGGGATCTCGTTCCAGCTCTGCCTCTGCCCCATGGGGCTGCAGAACACGAACATGGGAAGCAACCAAAGAAATGTGGTGGCAAAAAGTACAGAGGAAAGAAAATAAGGCAGAGGAAAAGGAGAGGAGGGGACAAGAAGGGGAAAGAGAGAGGTAAGGAGATTGAGAGCAGAAGGTGAGAGATGCTTGAGGTTCAAAGTGAAGAGCAGAGATGCTGGTCCTAAGGGGAGCTGGGCATCCGCAGCACAGCCATGCAGGGCACTCTCTGAGACACCAGGGCTGGCACTGGTCATGGTGCTTGGGAGATAGAGAACTCTTGAAATATCAGACCAAAATGACAGAAAGCTCTCCATAAATGGGATTATCATCATGCTGCCCACAACAGGCAGGATTCTTGCCTTATTGCAGGTGACGTATTTAGTCATACAACGCCACATTCCTCTTTCCACTTAGAAAATAAAATTGTATAGTAACTGCCCCTTCTCCATGCCTTCTGAGTTTAAGAAAGGCAGAAGGCTGTGCCTTATGCTGTCACTGACACTGACAGCATCGTCAACGGCCTCTCCCCAGGAGGAAAATACAAGAGAATCTGTGAGCTGTCAACAGCACAGGCAAAAACTAAGCAAAACATACTTCTTGAATAGATCGCAGACATTTCTAAGGGTGAAATCGACTGAACTTGGGGGCAATCTTTTAAAAGGCTGGGCCATTGTAAAACATGTACAAATTCCTCAAGCTTTCCTTGGGGATTGTTAACGGTGTCTCTCTTACCAGCTGTGGCCACAGAACCTAAGCTCTATTCCCGTTTCCTGCTTTGACATCTAACTAGAGAGCCTTCCCTTCTCATTGGCTTGAAGGAGCTGATTTGATGCAGATCCTCAGATACCCAAAAGGGAGAAGAACAAAAATAGGTAAAGAACAGCAGTTCTTAAAAAAAAACAACAAACAACAACGAGGGAGGGGCACACATTTTAATTTATATATCCCACCACCTCCCCTTCATTTCCTCTCCTTACACGATCTTCATGTCAGCCATTGCAATTTCCAAATATGAAAGGAGGAGAGGTGCTCAGAAAGCCACGTTTGGTTATTTTTGTTCTCAGCACCTGTCTCTTACATCGATTGCAGCCCAGTTATGCAAACGTGCCTGTGGGTAAACCACTAGCCTATTCATTTGCCAGGTGGGAAAGTTCGACTCTAGGATACTTTCAGTTACTTCCTATTTTGTTCGGATATTGAAGGGGGCTGCATGCAGTAGGCACTTGCTGAAAGCTTGTTAACTGAACCAAAGGCATTTCTGCACATGCTGAGAAATTATAGACATTTAAAAATTTTATTTAAGGTAGAAGGCAAATTGCTGACTTTCTGCGTGTTTGCTCTTACAAAGAATGAACAGTTCCAAAGACTGCTGAAATGAATAAACCCCTTAAATAATTCAATCAAAAGTTTCTATTTTGTTACTACCTATAAAATGAATAAAAATATCATGTATGTTGTTCTTGTTTTGTCTGTTTGTTTTAGAGAAAGGAATCTTTTTTCCCTACTCAAGGTTCATTTTTAAAACAAAGTCTTAAAAATTTCTGCTGTTTTTGATGGTCATCTGATGCTATTTAATTCAGAAAGCCAGTTATAAATTTGGTTTTGGGGAAAATATTGGAATCTGGGTACTTTGTCTTTCCAAGTTTGGAAAGGAAGTTCACTGAGTTTGACGTTTCCCTAAGTTCTCGTTTAAATGTGTTGATACTCGTGTGACTTTTATGTGAGTTAGGATTCTTCTCATTGCAAGTAACCAAAGCCTCCGAAGCCAGTTTAAATAGGAAAGAATTTAAACTAAGGATGTAGGACATCTCATGGAAGCCAAAGGCAGGAGTAAAGCCTGGCCTTGGGGAGGGACTCGGAGCTGGACCGTGATGTTGTCCAGAAGCCATGCTGTCTTTTTGGGTCATCTGAAGGCCATCAGAAGTAGGGGCTGGGCACATAAGCCTATGGGTGTCCACTCCTGAGAGTTAGGTACCCGTGCATTTTCAGTGAACTTTTATTGTTCAAAATGTCATTATTCCAACAGGAGAGATTTCCTTGAAGGGGTTGTGATAGGACGGACTTACTACTTCTCCCTGTGTCCTTCCTCAGGGGTTGGTTTTTCTGCTGTGATGGGTTCCCTCTTTGATTCCACATTATAGCCAAGGAGCCATATTTTAGCTGCTAATAACATCTAACAGCGCCTGGTGTGTTGAGTAATGTTGGCTTAGTGCTTGTCTACCCACCAGGAGGAGGGCTGAAGTGACGGCACTAAGCCAGCCTCGTCCAGGCCTAGCCTCGTCCTGACTTTGACTTGGGGACTCCTACTCTCATTGGGATGCTGTGTGCAGGGCAGTGCCTAGATGCTGGAGCTATAACAGTACACAAAACAGACAAAAATCTCAGCCATCATGGAGTGTATTTTCTAATGGTGGTCACAGATGGGAGGGGAGAGATGGACAATAAATAAAATAGGTAAATACAACACATAGATGTTGATGCTATGTATGGTGATAAGTATTAAGGAACAAAAAATAAAGCAAAGAAGAGTGATTGGAAATGCAGGGGCGGGGTGGGGGAGTGGATTTCAGCTAGGGCAACCAGGGAAGACCATGGGGAAAGGGGAGAGTGCCATGCCTACTTCTAGAAAGAGCATCCCGGCAGAGGAGCAAGTGCGAAGGCCCTGGGGCAGCAGCTGCTGAGCCTGTTGAAGGAATAGTGCAGGGGCTGTCATGGGTTTCTTCTGGGGCTGGGGCGAGTGAGGAGTGTAGCGTTCAGTAGTGCGATATGGTCAGATCATATAGGGCTTCATAGGGCACAGCAAGGACTTTGGGCTTCACCCTCACTGGGACAGGGAGTCAGTGGAGGGTTTGAGCAGAAAGTGACTGACACGATCAAACTTTCTCAGGACTGTGGGGAAGACCCACTCAGGAGCTGTGTGCGCAGTGCACTGCGTGGGGACTAGGGTGGAAGCCAGAGACTGGTCAGAAGGCTGTTGCCATAATCCAAGTGAGAAATGGTGGGAACTTGGATTAGGCTGGAAGACCTGAGGTGGTATGAAAGCGGTAAGATTCTTTCTATATTTTGAAGGCTCAGCCGACAGGATTTCCTTAGTGTATGAGCTTCCTGTGAATGCTGCAATAAATTCCCGCAGACTTAGCGGCTGAAACAACACAAATGTATATAGTTCCGGAAGGCAGAAGTCTAAAATGGGTCAGCAGAGCTGTGTCCCTTTGGAGACTCTGAGGAGAGTTCCTTGCCTTGCCTTCGTTCAGGGTCTAGCGTCTACCACATCCTCAGCTCACAGTCACATGTCACCGATTGGCCTCTGCTTCCATTGTCACATCTCCCCTGACTCTGGCCCTCCTCCCTCCCCTGATGAGGACTCTTGTGATTGTGCTGGGTCCATCTGGATGACCCAGGATAATCTCCCCATCTCCAGAGCCTTAATCTAACCCCATCTGCAAAGCCCATTTTGCCGTATGTGAAAGGTAGCACATTCATAGGTTCTGGGGTGAGGATGTGGACATCTTTGGGGGACTATTACTCTATCTGCCATACTCAGCAAAAAAGAGTGTCAAGACTGACTCCAAGGCTTTGGCCTGAGCCGCTATGAGGAAGGAGCTAACCTGGATATGGTGGACTGCAAGAGGAGCAAGTTGGGGCAGCTGTCATCAGCTCACCTTGAGGCAATTCGGGCTAGAGAGACCCCTTACAGGTGCAAGTGCACCGTCAACGACGTAGCTGGCTAGAGGGTCTTGAGTTCAGAGGAGAAGGTTGGAGTCAGACATTTGGGAGATTTGGGGCTAGATGGCATCTGAAGCCACTGGGCTATTGAGATTTCTAGGGAGTGAGTGTGGCTATAGATGAGGAGAGCGGGAGGTCTGAACTGGAGGCGCATGACGCTCAGACGTCAGTCAGCAGTGCTGCCTGGGGAGGGAGGGCAGAGAGGCTAAGGAACCACGAGGCAGGGGGTATCCTGAAAGCCAAGACCAGAAAGGGCTTCCCAGAGGAGAGACGGCCCCCCCATGTCCAGGGCTGCTGAAAGGTCAGTTTTGAGGAGGATGGAAAAATGAGTTTGGATTTCCAAGTGTAGAAGTCATTACTGACCTTGGTAAGAGAAATTTTGGAGAAATTGTGGGACGTAAAAACCTGACTGGGAGACGAAAAATTGGAGATGATGAGTTTCAGCAACTCTCTCAAGAAGCTGCGCTGTAGCGGGGACAGACAAACGGAGCGTAGATGTTGGGAAAGTGCGGCGAGGGAAGGGTGAGCTTTGTGTACGGAGGGGAGAAGGCACCCATGTCTGTGGGCGGATGGAGATGATCCAGCAGAGAGGGAAGCTTGATGACCAGGTGGGAGGGAGTTTCTGGAGACACCTCCGTGCAGAAGGGCGTGGAGGGCACCTGGTGCGTGAGTGGTCAGGGGGGCCCAGGTGGAAGAATGAATCCATTCATCGTCACTGAGAGAACACAGCGCACCATGCACCACCTGGGTGCTGGTGGGTGGGTGATGTTGTGGGGGGCAGGGCTGGGCAGAGCTCCCTGTTGCTGCTTAGATCGTCCCAGGGAAATAGACAGCCGCCGTGAGGACAAGCAAGGTGACATTGAGCGTTTAAGGCAAGAGAAGAAAATGTGAAGTAATCTAGGAAAGTGGGAGAGCAAATGGACTAGAAAAATATAGGAGTGTTATATATAGACACAAATTTAGTATGAGTATGACATATGTATATAACTTGTAAATATACACATGCAACGCACAAATATATAACATGTAAATGTTTGCTTGTAATGCTATTTGCATAAAACTATAATATATGCATACGTGTTAATAGTGTAAACAAATATAATATCTGTATATATATCATATGTATAATATAACACATACTACAACATAATTATAATCTATTGTATCTACTATATACTATATAATGTGGTATATAAATATATATTCATACATCATATATGAATGTAGAAATATAGGCATGTAATGTATGTAATAACATATTATGAAATTGTGTACATCATATGATGCACAATTAAAAATACATTTATTTATGAATTATCTGTCTCCCCCCCATTCACAATATATTCAATGCATGTTATAAAACTTAAATAGAAATAGGAATTTTGAAGGTATAAGAAAAGAGACATAAACACAAATTTAAATGTGTCTTGAGGTTTTATTCCTGTCTCCTCTAGAATGGAAGCTCAGTGAGGCAAGGTCTTTATCCTGATGACTGCTCTGCACAGCATAGAATGTCCTGGGTATAGAGGGAGCTTTCAATAAATATTTATTAAACGCATTAATGAAAAAATATATTTTATTTATCTAGAATCAAAAGGATTTTGTTTTCTAAAAAATCTTGTGCTATTCTCAATTACTTACTAACAATGTCTTAGTAATGTAATTAAACATGCTCCATCCTTTTGGAAAATCATGGCAAACCACGTGTGGCATCGTGTACTGTACTTACAGTCAACAAATGTCCATGCTCCTTGATGTCAATAAGCAGTTCTTACAAAGTAAGTGGAGTTGTAGTTTTTATGTTTCACCAGTGGATTTTAAAACCCACAGAACCCCTTGGAAGCTTTTAACAGCTTAGAAAATTGTTTCCAAGTTTTAAAGTGTGAGATATGAGACCTTTTACAGATGTCGCACCTCGTTTTTTGGCAATAAAATCATTTAATGACAGAAATCTTTCCAACCTTCTGTTTTCAAAGTATTCTTATCGTGCAATTTCCTGGGAGAAAGTGGTTACTTTCTTGCTCATTGTTAAATGTCACCTGGACCCTGTATGAGGAGGTTTAAGTTAGTTTATTTGTTTGTTTTAAACCACCGCCATGGCTCAAACCTCATAACCTGGCTGGCTGCTGCTCATAGCCAGAGTGGAGAGGTGCCAGCTCTGTCCCTCTCTTGTCATTCATCTCTGCTTGCTTCTTTAGAAATATCTTCCAGCTGGGTATGGTGGCTCATGCCTATGATCCCAGCACTTTGAGAGGCTAAGGCAGGAGGATCATTTGAGGCCAGGAGTTCAAGACCAGCCTGGGCAATGTAGTGAGATCTCAGCACTACACAAATTTTTTAAAAAATTAGCCAGGCATGGTGGTGTGCACCTGCAGTCCTGGCTACTTGGGAGGCTGGGGCAGGAGGATCACTTGAGCTCAGGTGTCTGATGCTGCAGTGAGCTATGATCATGCCAGTGCACTTCATCCTGGGTGACAGAGTGAGACCTTGTCTCTAAAAAATAAAAAGAAATAATAATAATAAAAAGAAATACCTTCCTACCATTCCTTAGCAGGCATCTTTGTAAGGCACATGTCCATTCCTGGGAGGATTAGCTCTGTTAAAAACCAGATATTAAAATTTTCAAATCCTCTTTATGGAAATTTGGGATTTGCAATAACAGCAAAATTCCGGAAGCAGAGAAGACGTGTGGAGCCGTATCAGCCCACACCACCTGGAGCCCAGGTGCCCATCAGGAGGCCTAATGCACTCCCAGGACAATTTCCTGTCTAGCTCCTGCAGTAAGAGTGTGCACCTGGGTCAACCCAAATGACAAAGCAGTAGAGAATAATTTTTTCTTTTGTTTTATTTTCTCCTTTCTTTCTTTCTTTCTTTCTTTCTTTCTTTCTTTCTTTCTTTCTTTCTTTCTTTCTTTCTTTCTTTCTTTCTTTCTTTCTTTCCTTCCTTCCTTCCTTTCCTTCCTTCCTTCCTTCCTTCCTTCCTTCCTTCCTTTCTTTCTTTCTTTCTTTCTTTCTTTCTTTCTTTCTTTCTTTCTTTCTTTCTTTCTTTCTTTCATTCTTTCTTTCCTTTCAACAAAACCCGATAAATCAGAAGTCCTAAGAGAAGACCCTGCATAGCAAAAACAATTCTAGGCAATAAAAACAAAATGGGAGGTATCAATTTACCAGACTT